>QTSX02007312.1:0-143875 GCA_014839935.2 Entomophthora muscae | reverse complement strand
TTGTATATTTTACACCCTTAAACTTTTATTCAGTAAACTAAGCATTATATTAATGTTAAAAAACATAATTTTACGGCTTAAATGATACCAAAGAAGTTAAAAGTCTTTAAAATGCTTAAGCTGGCGCCTTGGCTTAATCTAAAAAATAATGACCCATATACACAAGAAAATTGTCCTCATTAAAGGCCATTTTAAGGGCAGCATATATATCCTACTATAGAACACTTCATGTCTATCCCCAAAGGCTTTGCTGTTTATAAAGAATGACTTACATTAATCAATGTCTATGATGGGCTCTAATTGGTCATAGGGAATTCAGTGTCCCATCCCCTCATTACACTCTCTTCTAATGGGTACTAAACCTACAGCTGACCCCCTTTACTGGAAGTGCAGAAAGCATCAATATCATCAGTTGGTTATGTTCAGCCAAATCTTGTCCTCTCATATTACAGGTTCTAAAACTCTGTGGGTTGCCAATTCTTCAGTAATTATTATAACCTGACCCAGCCTGGTTTACCACATGATCAGGCCAAAAACCATAGGTGGCATCAGTCACTTTCAAGTAAGCTGTCAAAGCACAGTATATTGAGAACTTCTAATTTATTATGATGACAAAAGCCCTATTATGCATCAAGAAAACAGCAGCTCAAAAAGGTTATCTCACTTCCTGATAACAGGCCTGCATCACTTCTTGCAAGGCTATCACCAAGTGAAACACAATGCTTCTCACACTCATCATGAATGGGTTTAGATCCTGCATCTTTGAGTATGATTCCATAGAAAAGGTACCGCCATTAAAAGTTCTATACAATCATCCTGAAAGCAAAAGACCAGGCCACCATGGGGTCCTCTAAGTTGGCTAAGAATGTATCCCATCTCTATGGGATACATGAAAGCACCCAAAGTCAGAGAAGGTACTTCTAGCTTTGCTAAAATGAAGTCAACAACAAGTTCTTGTGAAGAGGAGTGTGTTAATGCTGCCATTCACAATATTTTGATTTTTCCTTTGATGGGTTATTTTGAGGACAAATCCCTTGCTTTTTCTTTTGCCCTTTGAAATGAGTCTGTTTCAAAACTGGTAAATTCAATTATTTGGTTTTCTGATTCTGTGCAACTCACTTGCCCTGTTTATACTTGTGGCAAGTAATCCTACCGTCCTGGTACTGTTTTGTGTTTCTGCCAACCACTATATATTCCGTTTTATTTTCACCAATAAAAGTTAAGTTCTATTCACATTTTTGTCTTTGTGTCTCCCAGTACTTTGGCGCCTCACTAGCCATGTCTAGTAGATTTTATTCAATCAGGTCAACAAGGTAAAACATAGCCTTCCCTGCCATTCTAATCAAAAGTTAGTATGAATCTAATCCTAAGTTTTAGATTCCCTGTTATGTATCTGTGCGCACCTAAGAACATGACAATGCTGTTATTTATTAGGGCATCTTGTATGCTTTTGTTATTGGTAATCACTTATTACACCTATAAAATGACCATAAACCTGCCCTCTTCCATGTAGAAGGATGCAAACCTGGATGACCCCAAGAAACCTAACACTGCTGCTGCAGACACAGCCAAGATTACCTCTTCTCAAGTGTAAAATGTGATTGTCAACCAATTCCTCTCAAAGGCAAAAATGCCCCAGATGGGGAAGCTTACACTTAAGGAAGCTTGACGCGCTATGCCAGTCCTCTGCCTGCACTTCCAAGCCAACACCCCATCCTACTCCAGCAACACTGAGAAGGTACTTGGGGTTGCTTCTGTGCTCTTGGGAGACACCCTAGACTGGTTTGGCACGGCCACAGCAAAAGACGTGGAATTCTTCTTGGACTATGCTAAGTTTGAGGCAGAACTAATGGCTACCAGGGAAGATTGCAACACTAGATATTATGTAAGGAACTCCTTGTTAGAAATATGACAAGGTTCCTGAACCATCCAGGCGTAAGTTGACAAATTCCTCAAACTGAAACCCTGCACCCAACTTGAGGACAAACTGGCAGCCATCATATTCCAAAAAGGGGTGAACCCAGCCATGATGAACCTGCTGAGACACCGCCCTCCCACTCTTGGCTTAGAATAACTAGTCCCCCTGTGCAAGGGCCTCAGCATGAACCAAGAAAACTCCAGCCCAGTCCAGCTCTGCCAGACCCAAAACCTCACACCCAACAGAGCGGGGATGACTCCTAAGGCACTCCAGAGACACTATAGAGAAGGAATCTGTTTCCACTGTTATGAAGTAGGGCATTTGACCAGAGCCTGCCCTAAGAAAATCCCTGTCCCCATTTCTTTGACCCAAATAAACACTTCCTCCCAGTCTTACAAGTTTATCCTAGTATCAGTCAACATCAAAGGAACACTCCAAAGACTGAAGGTGTTCATTGAAACAGGAGCAGACAAGAGCTTCATTGATGTTGACCTAGCCCAAGAATTAGGCCTTTCTGCATCTGAGAACTTCTTACAGACCATCATGGGAAATAACACAAAAGATAAAAACTACAAATTCAAACAAGAGCCGCCTCTAGTTATAGGGAACAATACATACCTGTTGTCTCTCATCCTGCTGAAATTTCTAATGCACCCCCTCATCCTGAGAGATTCCTGGTCCGACAGACACAGCCTCATCCTCAACTACTGGGAACAGAACGTCACCTTGGGAGACAAAGAAAACCTCAACACAGTACCCTTTTGCACCAACCCAGAAGGATTCACCCAAGGACTTATGAACAAAAAAGTAGAACCCAGTGTGGGGGTCCTATCTCCTTCTCTAGAAAAATGGAACCACATTTTCAGCAAAGAAGCAGCAACCTGACTCCCGGAACACACAAAGTATGATCACGCCATTGACCTCCTGCCTGGCACTGAGCCCAGACATGGCCCCATCTATAGCTACAATCACAAAGAGCAGTTAGCGCTGAAAGTGTGCATCAAAGATATATCCAATAAAGGTTTAATCTGTGTGTCCAAGAGCCCTTGTTTGTCACTAATGCTGTTTGCAGGCAAGAAGGATGGCAGTATGCACCTGTGTGTTAACTACCAAAAGCTGAACAAATTAACCATAAAGAACTGCTACCCCATTCCTAATGCGGATAATTTGTGCAATATGTTGACAGGCGCTCAGGTATACTCCAAGATTGACCTCCAAGACACATTCAATCAAATCCAAATCAAGGAAGACAATGAGTATAAAACGGCATTTAAGACCAGGTATGGACTCTACAAATGCCTGGTGATGCTTTTTGAACTATGTAACGCCCCCAGCACCTTCCAGCGCATGATCAATACAGTCCTGGGCAAATACCTTGACCAGTTCTGTGTGGCCTACCTCAACAACATCCTCATCTATAGTACAGCCCATGAAGAGCACCTACACCACTTGGACCTAATCCTAAACAAACTCTCACAAGCCAACCTACAGGCAAAATTCAAGTTATGTTAATTCTTCCAGCCAGAGGTGGAATTCCTGGGTTACGCTGTGAAGACTGGAGGATTTGCAATAGACCAGTATAAGGTGGACACTTTAACCTCCTGGCCTATCCCCACTTGCTAAAAATATGTCATAAGCTTCCTGGGGTTTTGCAAACTATTGCAGAGACTTCATTAAAATATTTTCCTTTACTACGCTGCCACTGACCAAGCTCTGCTCTGAAAAGGTCTAGTTTTTCTGGACCAATGAATGCACCTTTGCGTTTGAAACCCTGAAGAAGGCCTTCACATCTTCCCCTGTCCTTGCCATGCCAGATCCCTCCAAACCTTTTGTTCTGGAAACCAACACGTTGAACTTTGCAGTGGGTGGGGTCCTTCTTCAAGAGGGAAGGGATATTATCCTACATCCTGTAGCATATTACTCCAAGAAGATGCTTCTGGTGGAAGAGAACTACCCAATATATGACAAGGAGATGCTAGCTATAATTTTCATGGTCCATACCAGAGTCTGGCTGGACTCCCATAGGGGAGGCATTCTGAGCCGTGAAAGACATGTACACAATAGGCGTAATACAGACCAGGTAGTTGACAGCAGTGGCTAGGGGGCGCCAACTCCCAGTATGGGGCACAACCTGGTCAGCCAGCCCTAATACTGTGATGTAGAAAAACCCCAAATTTCTGAAGCCCTGGGAAGGAGGCGCATTGGGTAGGGGGAGCAGCAGAAATCTCCTTCATAGCAGGTGGGAGATCCAGAAAATGGGGGTGGTAATACTCCAAGTCAAGAGCACAGGGTGGATTGACTGAGATAGCAGGAGTATAACCAGGAGGATATGGGTATGCTAGATTATATTATGTTGTGGATTCCAAAATAGATAGAAAAAGAATAATTAAAAAGAAGCAAAAATAGACAATTACTGCAATAAGATAATGATTTCTGGGCATAAACTTGCTTTATTAAGATGTCAACAGTGAGGAGAGCTTCTCCTCCTCACTTCTTACTTACTTGTAATTTTGTGGCCTTTTGTGCCACCAGGGAACTGATGGCATCAATTTCAGTTGAACTTACAATTTTCACTAGAATTTGTGTACTTGGGCCAGGGAGTGGGTGCTCATTGGTTGGTATAACATGAACCTTTCTTGAACTGCAGCATGCCAAGGTGCCACAGTTATTTATAGATCCTGCAAGCAATCAAGCGCCTGATTGAACAATTGCGCTCCCAATGTACCATTTCCTGATAGTTGAGAGGCCCAAATTCAATAATAGAATTGAAGCCAGGTGTCAGGACTGACAATTTCCCCCCTCTGGAACCCCAGGCCCAGGAGCGGGAATTGAACCCGGAACCTGGATTTCCCCAGGCTGCTGGGCCTGTGGACTGCAAGACCGCCTGCCCGCATTTTTCTGGGTTTGAGCCCCCGCAAGCTGACGTTGAAGAAGATGACCCGCCCAGAAAAGTAGATCAAGTCAAGGAAAGTACTGCACTAAGTGAAGTGCCAATCACAACACCTAGTGGAGGTGACCTGGCAACTATTGGCCTTATGAGTTTGAAGTCTTCACCAGCAACCAATCAAGAGCCAACCCAAGGAAAAGGCACCAGCCTGCAACTTGGCCCCATGACCTCAATGCTAAAGCAAGATAATCAGGTAGCTAAATTGGGAGCCGTAACCAATGAAAGAACTCCTGGGCTGAGCGCCATTTTGCTGCCTTTAGACCCAATTCCCTGGCCCTGCCCTTCACAATGCCCTGATGACCCCCCACAAAAAATGTTAAGTTTGGAGGTGGGGTGCTGTATAGACCCAAGGACCCCGCCTTCTAAACTTATTGCCATTTTGAAATAAAGGTTATGTTACTTTGGCTTATACAGCTATTACCGTATTTTGTATTTGCTGTCTATCATTTCAGCTCTAGATCCCCTGGCCTGCCTGCCCCACCGCCTGCAGTATTCCGTCCATTTGGTGTACCCTTCAGGCCTGTCCATTTCACTGAGTATTCTTTAAAACTCAAGTACAAGGACTACATGCCAGAGAAAATCCTCAAACTAGATCCATTAGCCCACATCCAATCCGCCGTCAGATACAACCGCCAAGGCCTGTAGATATTCTCTACACCCAAACTGTTTAGAGGAAAGTTCAACTATCTCCTGGCCTACAATATCTATATGGAACCTCCAGTAACACCCAAACCAATGCCCACTTCTTTGCCCAACTTACCAACCAACCATACTGGCAAGCTTTTTGGTATAGTGTACATCACCCTCACAGGGGTGGTGGACACCATTATACCAGCCGCTGGCCCGTGGTCTTGGGTGGGGAAGTCCACGTCCTACCTTCTCAAGTTAGCTCCTCTCTTGTGGTGGGCCCTGCTCGCAAGAAACCTGGCCCAAGTTATCCCTAAAAACAACAGGCTGGCCGCCTGAGACTGGATCCCTGACACCAGGGATTTGAGGCTCATGTGCCTCTCAAATCCCGGGCCATTTGTTAGTTTAAAGGGGGTTTTATTGCTCTGGGAGATATTTGGTAGGGTTTCCCAAGCTGTGGGGTTTTTTTGTCTCTAGGAAGGCTATATGATTGTCAAGGGCATTCTGGGCCCTGATAATAATGAAGACATTGAATCATTGGCGCAGATATCTATGCAGTGCTAAACATCCAGTAAAGGCCCTGAAAGGCCACAAAAACTTGGTTTACTTCTTCAAACCAAGCCATCTTAACCAACAACAAGCAAGATGAGCCTTAGAACTGTCCAATTACACACTGACTGTAGACTAAAAGTCAGGAAAGGTGAACATGGTACCCAACGCCCTAAGTAGAAAAACTGATCTGGTGCCTAGCCACATAGAAACTTGCAACCACAACACCCAAGTACTCCTGGACCCAGGGAGCCTAGGCATTCACCTGGGATTAATGAGAATTAAATCTAGCAAACCAAAAGTACTAAAGCCCCAAACACTCAACAAATTCATCAAAATCACAATCTCTGACATCTCAAAATCCCTGGATAGCGCCCACTACCAAAAAAACTACTCATTGAAAGGAACAACGCTAATGATCCTCAAAAGGATCTTTGTACCAGAAGGAGACATCAGGACCAAAATTTTGAGGGACTATCACAATTCCAAAATGGCTGAACACTCAGGGAGACTCTGGACCCTCCAAAGCATCAGAAGAAATTTTGCCTGGCAACAAATGGACCAAGAAGTAAGCACATACCTGAAGGGATGTGAGACCTGTGAACGTACAAAAACTTGCAGAAACAAGCCTTAAGGGCTGCTAAGACCCTTGGATATACCTTATAGATCCTGGATATCTGTTTCCATGGACTACATTGTGAAACTGCCCCTGTTCCTCTCCTTTAATGCAATCCTAGTCATGATAGACCGCTTCACCAAGATGGCATACTTTGTACCTACCCCCACCCATTGTACAGTAGCAGAGACAGCCCAACACTTCCATGACCGCCTCCTCACTCAACACAGAACACCTGAGGAAATCATCACAGCCAAAGGACCCCAATTCACTTCAAACTATTGAACACAGGTGATGAAAGACTTGGGAATCAAGTGCTGTCTATCTACCTCTTATTGTCCACAGACAGATAGCCAAACAGAAAGAGTGAACCAGATTCTTGAACAATACCTTCAATGCTATGCCAATGCTGATCAGGATAATTGGGAAAAAATGCTCCCCATGGCCCAGTTTGCTTACAAAAGTACAGACCACGCCTCCACTGACATGTCCCTGTTCAAAGCCAACAATGCGGTTGATCCCACCTGGGACCCCAAGATTGGCAATAAGGAAACTAACACCACTGGATGCTCCTGGATTGAACGGATCCACAACATACAAAAAACATGCTTAACCAACCTGAACCATGCAAAGAAAACATACAAAGCCTTTGCTGACCACAAACAAACCCTGGGACAATCCTTATAAGTTAAAGATAAAGTATACCTGAACTCCAAGAATGTACCCCTACATGTGCCCTGTAGGAAGTCAGCCCACAGAAGAATTGGCCCCCGCAAGATCACCAAACTAGTTGGAGAGGTTGCCTTCAAACTGGACCTACCCCATCCTGAAAGATTCATGATGTGTTTCACCGCTCACTGTTGTTTGAAAAAGATGGGAATTTGCTCCCCCACCAACAGCTCAAGACAGCCCCCCACCCATCCAAACAGGCCACTCCAAGGAGTATGAAGTCAAATACATACACAGCAACAGAATCCACTACCAAAAACCCCAGTACTACGTCAAATGGAAAGGATACCTATTAGAGGAAAGTACCTGGGAACCGCTGAGTAACCTATCTAATGCCCAAGAAGCTGTCCAACTCTACCTGGACAAGAAGAACCATAAGGAAGGGTTTTCATGAGAAGAAGGAGATGGTGTCATGATTGACAATTCTTTCCCTCTGAAAACCCAGGCCCAAGAGTAGAATTCAAACCCTCACCCTTAATCCCCCTGGGCTATCAGCCCTATGGACTGAGGGGCTGCCTGCCCGCATTTTCCTGAGGTCAAGCCCCTGCAAGCTGAAGCCAAGAATGATGGTCCAAATTTTAAAGCAAGTCAAACCAAAGGAATCAGTGCGTAAAATAGAGGAGCAATCAAGGTGCCTAATGGAGGAAATGAAATTTAAACCATTAGCTTTATGAGCTTGAATTCTACACTGATGGCCAATCAAGAGCCATCCCCAGAAGGAGACACAGACCTGTGGCTTGACCCCATGACCACAACTCTAGAGCAAGATAATCAAGTAGCCAATTTGAGATCTCTGATCAATGAAAGAACTCCCATCCCAGGTGCCATTTTGCCGCCTTTGAACCAGAGCACCTAGAATCCCCAGGACCGCCTTTCCCAATGCCCTGATAAACCCCCTTGGAAATATTAAGTTTGAAAGTGGGGTGCTATATAGACCAAAGGACCCCGCACTTCAAACTAATTGCCATTTTTGAATAAAGGTTATGTTATTTTGGTTTACAAAGCTACTGCTTTATTTTTTATTTGCCATCTATTAAATCAGTACAAGATCTCCTGGCCCTCCTGCCTGCAGATTCCCATCCTCCAGGTGATCTCTTTGGCCCCATCTACTTCACAGAATACCCTTTGAAACCTGAATATAAGGATTACACCCTGGAAAATATACTCAAACTAGATCATTTGGCCCGCATACAATCTGTAGTTAGATACAACCGTCAAGGCCTGTGGATATTCTCAACACCCAAATTGTTTAGAGGGAAGTTTAACTATATCCCTGCATACAACCTCCGCATAGAACTACCTGTGACCCCTAAGCCTATGCCCGCCTCCTCACCAGACCTCCCAAATGACCACACTGACAAGCTGTTTGGGATTGTGTACATCACCCTCACAGGAGTGATTGACACTATAATCCTGGCTGCTGGTCCGTGGTCCTGGGTGGGGAAGTCCTTCTCCTACCTTTTTAAGTTAGCTCCTCTCTTGTGGTGGGCTTTACTTGCAAAAAAACCTGTCCTGAGTTACCCCTGAAACAACAGTCTGGCCGCTCAAGACTGGATCCCTGACACAAGAGCCACTTTACCTGAAATCACCAGTCCTCCTATTAAGGAAGACATTACAGACCCACCTATTGTCCCCATTGTATTGAACCTTGGAAATGGTCCCCTTCTATTAGCCTACCCCATGGGTACCCCTTAATTTGAAAAAGTCATGGCAGTAGCCCTTGGGATAGCCCGGGAACGAGCCATCCCTTGCCTCCAAGTACAGTTCAGTTGAGCATAATTCTACAAGCTGGTTGTGGCTCTGCAATTTCCATAGCATCTCCTTTCAGCAGCTGGTTCTGCTGAGCACCTACTGACCTCCTTTGTACAACCTGCCTTAGCCCAAAATCAGATGGTGCTAGGGCTTTACGTCCAAGAAATTTTGTCTCTGCAAGCTGCTGTCACTAATCACTGGGACCAGTTTGCTGCTTACCAGCAGTGGATCCATTCCCTGATTTCCTTAATATCCAATAATAAATGTAACTCTGTTACTTCCCACTTTTGCTTGGTTAATTCTATAGATCAAATGTGCCAGTCTGTGCCTGAATATGTTAGGGGGAGTCTGCATGAGTTTCATCAGTTAGAACAGCCCTGGGAACCCCAAGTATATTCTACTCTGAACGTCTACCTCTTCAATTTCAAAAAAATTGTACAACAACTCAATGCATTCAGTGTTTACTCCTTCAACCAATTACAGCAAGTAGAAGGCCTTGCAGCTAGAGGCCTCTGTAAGCTCACTGAAGAGTTTGAGGGGAAAGGACTACTACAGACGCCGCCATTGTTTAGCTCCAAGCTCAGATAAACAAGTTGTCTACACCCAAGCCAGATGCCCCTCCATCTCCCCCATCTGATGATCTAATAGATAGAGAGCAGAAATTGTGGGACGCAATTTGAGATTTACATTCATTCACTTGCAGTCAGAAACACCCAGCAGAGCCCCCCCCAGCCATACCCTCAGGTGATTGCCTTGACAACGCAGGTTGCTGAGCTACAGCAGGAGGTTCTGCTTTACGTGATATTGTGGCAACTGTTGCTAGACCAGTTGAGGTAGTCAGTGGAGATGACTACTGCCCTGGACTGCCATGAAGCCCCCAAATCTATTGTTCTAGAGAATTGATTGATCTATCCAATTAGGTATACCACCTGAAACAATACCACTCCAGTCTTGATAAGGACATTCAAGAAATGAGTGAGCTAATTGACTTGGTAAGCAACAGGTTGCTCCTTGCCTCTCTTTGGGGCCTTCTCTGACCTCCTGATTGGCTGAGCTTTCTACTGTGGTAACCACAAATAGCCAGTTCTTATATATTATCAAACAACAGGCCAACCTGGCTAACAATGTGGGTACCTGCACTTCTGAGACCTTAACCACTCTGGAAGAGAGCGTCTGCCAGTTGTGGGCACAACAGCCCCCTTTTGAATCTGAGACTGAATTCTCCCTGCGTATAAATGTCCTTGATAGCAACAATAGAGGTCCTAATCCTAAAGCAAACTTCAAGCCTACCTTTAAATAAGTCTTTGACCTTAAAACATCCACCATTGCAGCTTTTCTAACTATCTACAAAACAGCCATGAGAAGAGCCTTGGATGAAGTTAAGAAGGAACACATTCTAACCTGCCTGCACCCAGCCTGCCAGGAGGTGGTGGTACCAGAGCTTCCCACAATTGAGACTTGGGAAGAGATGAAACAGATTCTAATTGATGATTTTGGTGGCAATATTAGTTTGGAAGTAAAAAAGGATGCCTTTATGAACATTGCTTTCAAAATAAAAGAGATGCTGGCCAAATTTGCAGACAGATTCTATATGGAAGGACAGCAACTGATAGCTAGCTGACAGCTGACAGCACATGAGGCTTACATGGCTTGCACTCAAGCTCTCAAGGTTAATCAACTTCTGTGCCTTCATTTCAAAGCTCACAAAGTCATGCTTTCCTCTATGAAAAGCATAAAGACGCTGTTACAAGATATGCACCTTACCCACTCTGGAGCTGGGGTGCGTGAGAATTGAGCTGCTTTTAACTGGCTCTTTGTCTTGTGGCCCTTGTATCCTCACAATGAACTCACAGAATCCTCCTAGACGCCAAGGTTTCCACAACTGTTGCCAGTTAGGTCACCATTCTCAAGTCTTCAACAATCCTTGGGCTGAAGGTGCTGATCCCAAAGAACAGGTGGGAAAAGAACAGTCAACCTAAAGGCAGAGACACTCTTGGGTGACAATTTTTCCAAGTCTCCTTCAATTACTCCATCTATAACAGAATTCGAGCCCCCTGACACTGAGGCTCCTCCCATTCTACTGCTTATCCATGATATCTCTGATGACTCTGACATGGATGATTCTGACATTGACAATTCTGACGCATATGGTTATTCAGTTCTTTCAGTTCCCAAGGCCATTGCAATCCCTTACAAGTTACAGTCTGGGAAAACTACAGCTTCTATAAAACCTTTGCCTGGAGCCAAAGAGTTTGTCTCTTGCCCATACCTCCCCCAAGCTAAGAGGTCCCATGTACTTATAGAGACTTCTGGAGAAGCAGCTGAAGCAGCTGAAGTAGCTGATGCTGTTTTCAAGAATTTTTTGGTCTTGCTTCCTCTTCAGACTGTCTACAAAGAGCTTCCAGGCTTAAGGTGCATGATTGAGAAGTGTTACAAATGATTAACAGAAGCACAAGATATCCTGGTAGTCCTCAACCCTTTGGTTGTACTACTACTTATGTAGAGATATCCATCCAAAAGGTGAATATCAAGGCCGTCTTGAACACTAAGTCTCCTGTTAATGTTGTCTCTTCAAAGCTTGTTAAGAAGCTTAAACTTGCCCCCAACCTTAAGTACCACCAGTATTATGATACATCTGGGTTTTCCATGACTTGTGCTATAGGGGCATACTCTGCTCTCCCTATATGGTATGGCAAGCTACTCTAGCCACGCCTGCTGTGGTCCTGGAGAATGAGTGTTACAATCTTTTAGTTGGAACCTAATTCCTTAGGGAGTACAATGGGATCATCAACTTAAAATATGGCTACCTCTCTATCCTAGGATAAAAATTCCCTTTAATCTTTGAAGAGCTTTTCAAAGTTCCTGGGAAACGCCTCAAGATGTGTGCCTTAGAGTATCCTACTGGTGTCTTCACTATAAAGTACTGTACCCACTTGTCTAATATTAAATTCCCTCCTATGGCCTGTCCTGCGTCTGAAGGAATTCTGCCCCTGGCCACCTCTGCTGTGACTATTCCCCTTGGCTCTCAAGCCATCCTGAATTCTTAGATATTTTACAAGCTGCCTGAACGCACATTCTTAGAGTTGTAATCTCCTCCCTCACTAGTTCAAAACAAACCCTACCTCTGCCCATGGATCTTGTATGTCTCTCACAAATATCATGTCTAGTTGTTGGTAGCTAACTTAACCGTCCTCCCCATAAATACCTCTAGAGGTTAGGTTGTTGGATATGACAAGTTTCTTAATGCTCCTGATGTGCTATCCCTTTGGTACCTTCCAGGACTTCAACTTACCTGAAGAAAAGCCACAAGCCCTATCCCTGTTTACTACTCAGTACTTCCTGCAATTTTCCCCAGTCTAACAGAAAGAGGTAATTGACCTGCTAGATCAGTTTTCAGATATTTTTGCTTAAGATAGCACTGGTTATGGTCTAGCTAAAGTATTTATTTACCAGATTGATACTGGTGATGCTCCCCCTTCCAAGCTAAACCTTACTTCTGTAGAAGAGTAGAAAACTCTCAGGTGTCTAATGAGCTCAAACAACTATTAGACGCTGGGCTACTTGCCTTCCTAAAGTCCATGGGCCTCCTCTTTGCTCATACTGAAGAAGAAAGATGGAGGTCACCGCATTGTGATGAATTATAGATGATTAATGCTTTAGCCAAGAAGGACTCCTGTCCCTTGCCGTGTATCAATGATGCTCTCTGCTTCCTTGGAGGCTCTAAGTTCTTCTCTGCTATGGACTTGGCATCTGGGTACTGGAAGGTTGATCTCTCCTGAAGATAGACAAAAATGCTGCACTTATCACCTTGGAAGAGTTTTTTGAGCCTACATGTATGCCACAAGGACTCTCCAATGTCCCAGCTACCTTCCAACAAGCCATGGATTTCATTCTTGTGACCTGAAGCTTACCTGTGTCTTAGTGTATTTGGATGATATAACAGTTTTCAGTGCTACCTTTACTGATAACCTGGCTCACCTCAAAGAAGTGTTCATAAAAATTTGAGAGGCTGGCCTTAAGCTAAAGCCCTCTAAGTGTGCCTTCTTCAAGGAACGTTTTGATTCTTAGGCCATGAGGTGACTCAGACAGGAATTCGCCCCATGACTAAGAAAGTTGAGGCCATTGACAAAATGCTTCCGCCCACCAACCTGCAAGAAGCCCAAGTCTTTCTGGGCATGATGGAATATTATGGACAAGTCATCCCTGATTTTGCAGACGCTAGTAAACCTTTGGTCCAACTTTTATGTAATGTCCCTTTCAAATGGACTGCTAGCCAGCAACAAGCCTTTGAGACCCTTAAGCAAAAACTCAAAGAGGCTCCCATCTTGGTGTATCCTGACTACAATAAAGAGTTTATCCTCTACACTGATGCTAGTGACCTAGCTATTGGGGTCATTCTGGCTCAACTGGATGATGAAGGGGTGGATCACCCTGTAGCATATACTTCTCATGTTCTCAATAAACATGAAGAAAACTATAGTGTCACAGAGAAAGAGTGCCTCACCGTATTACATGCAGTCAAACAATTCAGGCACTATGTGTATAGTACTCATTTCACTGTTGTCACTAACCATGCTTTGCTCAAATGGCTATAACAACTCAAGGAACCAGAAGTACAACTAGCTAGATGGGCTCTCTGCCTGCAAGGATACAACTTCACTGTGCTACATCACCCTGCTATTCAAAATCAAAATGCTGATGGACTGTCCAGAATGTCCATCCTCACTCTACACCCTGCTGAGGATGACAAGTTGTACAAACTAATTGGATATCCTTCCTTGTGGGAGAGCAAGACGGAAGAAGTTCAACTTTCCCTGTCCAAGCTATCCAAGGACACACTCATTTGTGACAACCAGCTCTTCAAAAAAGTGCATGAGCATTACCTGCCTTATGTACAGCCCATTATTTGCCTTTTTCTGGTTCTCCAAGCTCATAAGAAGTCTGGTCATAGAGGCATTGCCAAGACCCATTCCTGGCTTCAGAAAACCTATTTCTGGGAGAACCTATGTTTACTGATTCCAGACGTCATTGCTAGTTGTCATGACTGTCAGCTCAACAACATTGAGCTGCCTCTCACAAGTTCAAGCTATTCCCTCTATAGCACACCTTCCACACTGTCAACATGGACGCTGTAGGGCCTCTACCCCGCTCTCAATCAGGTTGTTGCTTCATCTTGATTGTGGTTGATTATTTCAGTAAATGGGTTGAGGCTTGCCCTAATAAGGATATCACTGCTAAGACAACCACAGTATTCCTTCTTCATGATGTATTCTATTGCCATAGTTGCCCTCAGGTGTTGTTGTCAGACAATAGAACTAACTTCAATGCTAAGTTGGTGATTTCTGTTGTTGAGGCCTTGGGGTCTCATCAATCCTTCTCCGCTTTATACAGTCCTTCTATCAATGGGGCAGTTGAGAGTTCTAATTCAACCTTGATCTCTATTATGAGAAAGCTTACTATGATGCTACAAACTGGGATCTATACTTACCTGCTGCTCTCTTTGCCTATTGCCTCAGCAAACATTGTGCCACCAGATATTCCCCATTTGCTATGCTGTATGGGCGCAAGGCCACCACTCTGTTGCTCCTAGGGGGACCCCTACTCTCCTCTGATAAAGCTATGAACCCTGATGACCATATAAAAGATCCAGTCAACTGCTAATTGACATACAGGCCACAGTGTATACTTCTGCATATAAGGCCAAGATGCTTGAGCTCTCTCCTAACAATGCTGGTTGTTCCCCTTTACCTGAGTTCAACATTGGGGATCATGTTCTCTATTATCAGCATAGAGTAGGAAGATATGCCCATAAGCTAGATACATTGTGGACCAGGCCTCTAGAAGTGACCTTCAAACAAGGGTCAGAGTACACTGTGAAACTCCTCTCTAGTGATTGTCTGTTTGCCCAAGTGCATGCCAAGTTTCTCTGCAAGTCCTACCCCCCAAGGCTAATATAGAGGGGGGCAATGTTTTGAATGCCGCCATTCACCATATTTTAATTTTGCCTTCAATGGGTTATTTTGAGGACAAATCCCTTGCTTTTGCTTTTGCCCTTCAAAATGAGTCTGTTTCCAAACTGGGGAATTCAATTGTTTGGTTTTCTGATTCTGCGCAACCCACTTGCCCCACTCATACTTGTGGCAAGTGATCCTACTGTCCTGGCACTGTTTTGTAGTATTATCAACCACTATATATTCCATTTCACTTTTACCAATAAAAATTAAGTGCTATTCACATCTTTGTCTTTGTGTCTTCACGTACTTTGGCACCTCTCTAGCCACATCTAGCAGATATTATTCATTCAGGGCCTCAAGTTAATTACATAGCCTTCCCTGCCATCTAAATGAGACTTAGTACAAACCCATTCCTAAGGTTAGGATTCCTTGTTGTGTGTCTGTGCTGCGCCTCAGAACATGACAGGAAACTTCTATTTTCAGGTGCTGGCTGTTTGCTTGCAAAATTCTGTGATGTAGGTGAGTATTCTGATCCCAGCAGGTTGAAACCAACTTTACTAATATGTATACTATTGATAGGCCATGAGAGGCTGAGCTCCTGGTCTTCTGAACTGGTAGGCCACAAATAGTTAGGCTCAGTGTTTAAACCCAGTCACATACCTTGGGTTTTGGGTAAAGGAATTGTAATTCCTGATACTCCCTTTCACAAGGGCGTTTGTTGCTGTCATCCTTCTGGCAGGGTTGGTAACGTCTTACTTGACTGTGGGTGCTGCCAGGCGTGGGACAAGGCTGAGGAGGTACATCATTGGATCTTTGGGAGCCCATTGTGGCTTGGTTATTTGCTTTTACAATGGCTTTGTAGGAATTAATGATGGAGGTGCAACATCCTACAGGTATCCACTTACAGATTTTGGGTTTCAATACATTGATAATAAGGGTGAGAAGCATGGCAGTTTTATCAAGGATGGCTTCTGGGGTGGCAGCAAGCGCTTGTTGCCAAGCATCAAGGTATTCAGGGACACTTCCTGTTTGTTTTATTAAAAACAGGGAGATCCCACTACAATGGGCAAGAAAGTCTTGCTGTAGCGGGACCTGACAGCGTCTCTAAGGGTGGTCCAAGTGACTTTGTGTTTTTGACTAGTCTATTTGGTGAACCATATGGCAGTAAAACCTGTGAAGAGCCCTGATGTGGTGGCAACCCACATGGACTCAGGTACTTGACAAATGTTAAGGCAAGTTTCTGTGGAGTATAGCCAACCCAATATATTGGCCCCTCTATATCACCTGTGAAAAATTCTAGTTGTAAGTTCATCATGTTTTATGATGGATCATACTGAGGCAGGGTAATGCTAACATCATGTTTTCCCAGGTGGAGTTGATTGTAGACGCTGGTGAGAACTAGCTGATCCTGGTATACAATGTAACCCTTGAGGATGTCTCCATCAGGGATGGGAAGGAAGGTTTCTTGGTAAGGTGTAGTCATAAAACCAGCCTTGTCTTTTCTTGGGGGAATTTTTATAGATAGGTTGTCAATTAAATCTACTGCTGCTACCTTTAAAAGCCCAAGGCCCAAAAGCAACTACACAGGTTTTGAACCCGCGCCTGCACTTGACAAGCGCCTGCGTGGGCGGCTGCAAAAGCTTGCTATGGGAATCAAACCCCTGCCAATTTACCAGGGCAAGCACGAGGTTGAGCTAATTGCTCTGGACTATTTAGGCCAGGGGCTTTGGTCACAGCCAATACAACAACCTGTGCCAGTCAATTAGCTGGCCCTGGGGAGACTAGCAGCCCCCAAAAGAATGAGAGCTACTGGCTCTAAGAATAAAAGGGAACTGTATGGCTCCCAAGCCACAGCCAAGTGAATTGGCTAAGTGCTGGAGCAAATCCTGTACCAGCTGGGATTGCTCCAGTTTCCAGTCAGCACTGCAGCAACTGTGCTGGCCTCTGTTTCTGGCCTGGCTTCCTTCTCTGTGATTCCTGCTGCTTCTGTTTCTGTCAGCACAAAATCCCCTGTTTCTGTTCTTTCTGTAACTATACAGTATAATGCCAGTTCAGAGTATTGCCTGAATATGCAGGAACTCAATCAGCCAAACCTCAAACACCCACTGATGTAATGATAGAGAATATTACAACCAAGGAGATTGAAAATAACCACCTATCAGTTGATCACAATAACTTCCCCAACCAAGCAACAGCTACACCCCAATGAAACTCCCTACTTGTTATGAAAGCTGCCCAATAAACATACAGCAATCTACCCATAATGAAGTTGAGACCAGATGTCACTGTTCTAGTCCCCAGCCAGATTCTCAGCTAAGATTCTCTTAACCAATCCACTGCCACTGCTCAGATAAATCTCAATTCCTAAGCTCAGGCCAAATTTACTGGATCCTTTACTCCTCTTCCTGTTTCCCTCCAAAGACCTGTGACTAAAGAATGAGACACTATTACTTTCTAAAATGCTGTCAGTATTCTCTTTCAAGGAAGACCAGATGAATGGTATAAAAACTACTTCCCCAATCAATTCAAGTGCAGACAACATTAAATAAAGTGTATGGTAAACTGAGTGGTACTAGCCTTTATTCCTCATATATTATTACAACATTGGACCCAATCTTCTAACCAGCCTATCTGTCAAACAGTCAACCCTATAAAGCCCCTTGTGATGGACTACCAACCAGGGCCTAGCCCTGGAAGAGCTAGTCACTACATACCATCCCTTATTCCACAACCTGCTGCTGAGTTACAACCTTATAACCAAAGAAGATATGGTATGGTTACTTTATCTGTCCTCAGTCTGGAAAAAGTTGTGGTGCCTCACCTTGATGCCTACCATCCCATTACAGCTGACATGCTGTATCTGTCCTGCTCTTTGCCCTTCCTGTACTGGGCATTGGTGTCACATTATCCAGAAGGATGGGACTCTTTCATGTTATCTTGATACTACCCAACACCTGGTCCTGACACTACCACTGTTGCAACTGAACCAATAGTAGTTCAGTATTTGAATTAGAAAAGAAAAAATTTCAAATAGAAAGGATAATAATAGGAATAAAATATGTTTATTTTTAAGAACAATAATCCTGATATACTATATTTGGGAGCCACAATTTGCTATAGAGTGGCATGGTGGCATGCTCTTTCATGGCCCAGAATGAACCTGATAAGGAACTAAATAACATTAAATTAAAGGGATGCAAATTTGTGATTGAATAATTGTGCATTTTTCAATTAGTTTAACAAATAAGGCTTCCTTAATTAGCACATATCTTCTCCAAAATTTAGGATTGATGCCCTGGAGACGCCTGCATGTGGAGGCAGCCACAGAAGTATTCTTTACCTCCACAAACGTTTATAATTGACAAAACCTCTCAGAAGTTGAGGGTTTTGGCCTCTAAAAGCTATCAAGAGAACCACAAGGTTTGGGCAAGCGCCAGAACCTAAAAAAAGTGTGTTTCCACCCCTGAGCAAGCAACCAGATGATGCCATTGCCAGGAAAACAGTGGCATGTGACCAGCCAGCCAACCAGTATACATTGCCAAGTCAAAGGCTAATTTCACAGCAGTATATAACTGGGTAAGTTGAAAATTCCCTCCTTGTTGACATTTCTAAATAAAAATATTTTATTTCATGCAATCTGAGCATTTGACCTTTTTAGGAGCTTATTATATCTTTAAAACCCTTATACTGTTGATACTTTCAAACAGAGAGTACTTGCAGCTCCAATACCAGCGCTGTGAGAAAAAGCAACTTATTGTTGCTTTTACTCAACCAATATTTACCCCAGTCCCTCCCTCCAGAGCACTGGACTAGGAATTAGTTCCTGACTCTTTTTCCCCCTTCTCTTTCCAAGGTATTGCCCAGCTTTGCTAACTTGTCCTGCCAAGCAAGCCCATGAGCGCCACCACAAGAGAACTCCCCCTTGTTACTGCCATTCTATCATATGTTTACAGTAAGCTTGGGTTTGCCTATCTTACCATGCTAGGGCTTTCTGAAAGGTTATTTCCCACATGAGAGTATTTTGTCCTTGGGCTACTACTGCAAATTATGTAACAAGAATGGTCCCTATCATCTACTGGGTCTTTCAAGCCAGATCTTTCCCCTCAACCAAAGGCTCCCCTGAGAGTGACCTGAGCCATGACATGTTCCATGTAATGTTCTGGATGGAAATAACTTGAGGGGGAGATCAGCATGTTAAATTGGTGGCACTCCTTATTTCAGGAATTTTCCTGAGGAAATTTCTATCAAAAATTCAGTGTAAAATCTAGTTACAAAAGAGTACTCCAAACCAGTTTCATTAGAAAATACTGGAAAAGTTGGTTTAGTTAGTAGTATTTATTCAATATCACCTTTTACAACCATTCCAGTTAAAGCTGATTATTCCAGAACAGGAATCAAACCCACATCATCTCTGGACTTATTCA
Organism: Entomophthora muscae; assembly: GCA_014839935.2. Taxonomy (NCBI): domain Eukaryota; kingdom Fungi; phylum Entomophthoromycota; class Entomophthoromycetes; order Entomophthorales; family Entomophthoraceae; genus Entomophthora; species Entomophthora muscae. The sequence continues at coordinate 124,359 of QTSX02007312.1, read as the reverse complement.
GTCAACTAGATAATAAGAATAAAGTTAATTTTAACATTGACCAATCATTACCTTTGAAAGAATGCTGCAGCCAATCAATCAAATCCAAATCAACTTCAAATCATTATCTAATCAATATGGATGACGTTCCCAAGGTGACCAACACTGTTTTTGTGATCCCTTGATCATAATACACTGGTTCTGTTGTCTGTTCTTCCCCTGATTTCCTTCCTGTATGTGGAGAAGATCAGAGCTTCTCCGGTGTTTGGTCTTCTTGTTAGGTGTATACTTTTAAAAAAATATTGTTATTATGTTGCTGAGTTCATATTTATGATGAATTCAATTACAAATTCTAGTTTTTAGTTAAAACCGCCCCAAATTCCCCAGGTTCACCTCTAAATTTCCCAGATTCATCTCCAAACTTCTTGATCTTCTTTATATTGTCTCCAGAATATTTTCTGGCTACCATGCTATATAAACCTGGTCAGCTATATTTTAGTACTTGTTCAATCATTAAAGTCTGCATTCACCCCAAGTGAATTATTGTCTATTCTAGCTTGACTTAACCCTTTTTTAATCCTAACCATGAGATTACCCAAGACTTCTATTATGGAGTCTCTTGGGTATAAATGGATTTACTGGATGATCTTGTTGCTGGCTGTACTGGTCATTATTTTGATAGGTTTGCGTGCATACTCTGGTAACTCTCCCAAAGCTCATTTCTTGGATAGCTCCTGGCGCCAGATAATACCAGGAGTTTAGTATACTGCTACCCCATTGTCCCACAACCCACCTTGGAAGGAAGAAACTCTGTGGTGCTGGGTGCCACTCCCTAGTAGTGCCTTATTTGGAATGCTTCCTTATTTGGATAAAAATCAGGGGAACTGCTGCCCTTTTTTGTTATTATCATTGGAAGGTAACCCTCCAAATTACATAGCGTTGTCTCTGATTATAGACTAATCAACGCACTTGCAGCTAGCTGCAGATGCGTTGGAAAGCAACCCATTGGAATGGGTTTCCCTATGGCAATTAGTGACCAATTGGAGCATCTGCGGCTAGCCGCAGATGCATCAATTATTGACCCATTGCTTGTGCCCACTATGTAAATTGATATAGTGATCTTCTGCCCCTCTTTTTGCCAAAGTAGGAACCCTGAAAGAGAGTAGTCTGAAACCTTATTCTACCCTCTATTCCCCAGAGACAACCCTACTATGTGCTGCAACCACCTGACCTCAGATCACATGCTCAAATGTTCACTTCTTGCCCAATCCAATCCATTTCCTTCTGAATATTCCCCAGTATGTTTCAGCCCTTCAAGAATAAGCTCATTGCCTGACAGTCTAGACCCTAGTCAGCATGACTCACCCTTTCATTTCCCTCCTCCTCATCAAGTATAAAAAGACCCCCTAGGGTCCCTAATAAACAAGAAATTATACACATACACAACAATTGACTTACACATCTTAGACTAATTGCAGAGCCCAAAAATAGAGGTTCTGTTGAGTAAGAAGATAATAGTCCTGTTGTGTTTCCAGTTGCTCAGCTACTTTCAAACCATCTCTCCAACCCTTGAGCATCACAAACTCAGAGCTACCAGTCCGTAAACAAACCCACAGAACCACAGGTCTTTTGCCACAAGGCATCTGTTTTCCTCTTGTGCTACTTAGAGGTGAATGTCTTCCTTGGACAATCCAATTCACTCCTAGGCTGGTATTGCCTGTTTGGCAAACTATTTTACCTCAGTATGGTGTCCTTGCCCGTGGGTTCACTGGTAACTGGTCTAAATCCCTCTGCAATCATTCACTACCTTGGAATATTACTTCCAAGTGGATGGGTGCCTGACACCTAATTAGGAGATAATGCCCAAAAATTTGAAATTGCGCTAAGATTGGTCCATAATGTTAGTCACATCATTGGGGCAACTCTTCATGTGCCCCCTGTGTATTGTGTGATGTGTTAGCAGACAAGGGGATGATCCTGGTTGCAGCCAGCTCATCATTTTTAATAATAGCAATGGACACCAATTGACTTTCAGAATTGGTGTGTGTCAAAAGGTTTGGTTTCCTGAAGATTCTGCTCTTTATCTGTGAGTGTTTTAATCCAGATGTAGCTATTGAATGGCTAGTCCATAACATGGATGTTGTAGATGCACTGGCATGGACAGCAATTAAAGTGAAGATTAAAACTGCTGCTGACTATCATAGCAAAAATATTGATCCTGTGAACTTAGGCAAATAGATGAAGGCAGATTACACACCTGAAGATACCATGGTGTAGATACTGAAGCATATACTGTTGGAACATGCAAGTCCTTCAAAAAGAAATAGTTGTGCTCAGCAGAAAGGCTTTGTTTATAGATCATCATGTTTTTCACAAAACTGAAGCTCTGTTTTATTTGCTTTTGAGTCTACAGGATTCATCCATTAATATAATTTGATAATGGACTCCCAAAATTGATTTTGACTGTTCAATTGCTATGGCATTATTGATCTGAATTATTAAGGCTTATTATTGACCCATATGAGGTTGATAACACAGCTTTTAACCTTACATTTTGTTGCAAGACAAAGTTGAATTCAAAAAGACAACAGAAATTATGTAGCTTTGTCATGGTGTCACTATAGAACAAAGCAAGGCGTACTCACGTACAGAGCTAATTAATGGATATAGGCTCCACTAATACTTTAGGCTGCATGGAATTGCATATCATAAATTAGGTTGCACCTAAACTATGCATAAATCTAAAAATATAGCTGCACAGCCTGGCTAAAATGGAAGGTGCTTTCTACCTGCACCTAAGTCACTTTGCAGTAAATATACATACTTGCGCTTGCTCTTGCAGCCTAATGCTGACAATTCTGAATTCAAAGTACCTTTTTGACTGCACAACAATTCTCACCTTGCTTGCTATCATCTATATGACTATTCCCTTATCCAAATAATAAAGCACACAGATTTGTATTACTTGATTATTAGCTACCTTATTTTTCAACTCCAGAGAGAAGGTAAAGACTTACTGCTTTTAATCAGTAACTAATTGTGTATTAGGTCTTCAACATACTCTAGTGTTTAAGCAAGCCTACTATACTCCAAGAACCGCCATTTTAACTCAACAACAAGGACTCAAAGATCCAATCATACAACATAATTAACACTTATGATTTAATATTGCCTTTATTTAGCAGTTAAATCTGGTGTTTAGTAAGCTTTATATATCATTATAATCATTAGTACATTTTATCTATACTTTATTTAGATAAACTTTAGTGTGTAGATTTAGCTAGTTTTGATAGCCCCAAATTTACAACAATGTGGCAACAAGGGAGCATGAAAGGGTGATATACTCTTAGAAGAATATGTACAGGATAAGCTCAATGGTATGGCTATGAAAAAATGGGCTCAAAGTTGGTAATTAGCAATGTGCTTAGACTTTCTCTTAACAAATTGCCCAGAAGTGATCATAATAAATACATAAAAGTGGTCAAATTCTTTTTTGAAGAGAAGCTTCTCACTGTTTGACTCCGCTTTCACTACACTATCAAGCAGAACTGTATGAATGTAGGGTTTCCTGATGTTGCAGCAAGAGACAAGGCAGAGGAAAAGGGCATTCAATACAAAGATGGGCCCATCAGACTGGAGAAACCCTTGTTTATTCATAAGCGTACCAAATGGATCTCCTTTAACAATGTCCCAACTGAGAGTCAAGATATTGCTTAGGTCCAGGATGCAATTTAAACTGGACTCTGCTACCACAGCAAGATTGTGGTATGAAATACAGAATATGAAGATATTTTACCATCAAACTTTGTCCCTATGACAATACATGCTCTTCTGGAACTGTTCCCCACTATCCAGGAAAACAAAATATCCATCACCCAAATCATCCAAATCCCCAAGAATTCCAAAGTAATTGCAGTATAAGGTAAGTAAAAGAAGCATATGTGTTGCTTATTTTACAGACTGGGCCACGCACTTATTCACTGCTACCACAGACATACCACATACTATAGGGATATCATGTATAAACCTTAAGAGGGAGTGACTAGTATTAAGAACTGCACATTTCCTATACTTAACCCTGTAGCATATGTTGGCAACTACGTCTCAGCTGAGTCTAATATAAAACCTCTTGACTTGTTGGGAGATTCAAGCCTATCCTTTTCTGTGGAAAGTGGCCAAACCTATCTGCAGCAACCCCAAATCTCAATGACATTCTTCCTTCTAAATCCAATCTAGAAGTAGTCAATTTTCTAGGAACACAACAAAGACAAATATTCCCAAACCTACTGAGGAGAATAACTTAATCCCCCTAGGTGTTATTTCCGTTCCCAAAAGCCTTCTAATGCTATAAATAGATAGCACTTTCTTCAGTACCACAACATCTTTAGTTGCTCCCTCTTGGGGAATTAACTCACCAAGTAGTTTACCAAATGATTCACCAAATGACTCACCAACTAATCATTAAGTTGGTGGCACCACTATCATTTGACCATCTATTACAGGGATCAAATCTCTTCAGATTCTAAGCAGAACACAACTTGAATAAGCCTCATGACTTATGAAAACATTACTTATATAAGCCCCATGACTCCCATTATGTACATTAACAGTGTGTGGCTTTCCATGATACTATGTAATACCCTATATTCACATGCTATAAAGTATCATTCTCTTCTTAATTTTCTCCTTCATCTTGTTTGTTATACTTCCAAGAAGTATATACTTGACATCAGTAATAAACTTATCATTTCTTGCTCTATATATATTTCAATTGAGTGTGATTCTCATAAACTGTCAGGAACTTATTCTCAGTTTATAATTTTTTATACTGTTGCCAAATCCCAGCTAGTAGATTCTGCTCCTAGGTCTCAGCCATTGTTTTTATTTTTATAAACAATAGTAGCTGTTATTTCTTCAGAGTAATAACATATTATTTTTATTAAAGAGCTGACAAAATCTTTAATTGTAGTCAACTTCATCTTTTAGACACTCCATAAGATTCCAACAGCATAGATACTATCCATCTTTACCCACTCACATGAGCTGTTGGCAACCAGAGCAATTCTAGCCCAAAGACACACAAAAGCCTATATTGATATGACAAAGAAATTTGACAATGACATCACTGATCCTCTCTGTGATCTCATTTCCCCATCAGACACTCATACCTCTCACAAGAAACTCTTGTCCACAAAACTCATGATTAGTGGAAAAAAGATGCTGAGGCCAAATGGAACTCAAGCCAAAATGTCCAAAGCAACCCCAAAGTCTAACCCTGTCCCAAAAGCCCCACAGACCACAAAGACCTCTCCCAAGTCTAAGAAAATACCAAAGTTTACATCCATGAATATGGATGATATAAAACAATATTTCACTCCAGAAAAATGGTAGATGCTCAGGCATCAGCCAATATGACACCAAGACCCTTTATTTTTTAGAGTAAATGGAATCCGAATCCACAAAGTTCATCTTAAGCCACACCCTCAGTCTCAAACTCCACTTCACAATGATCTCCTTAATCTGACGCAGAACCTCATATCTGTAGATTTTCAAGCATTTATGAGGATTGCTACCATCAATATGAGGGGGATTGCCACATTGCAAATAAGGCATAAGAAGCTATAATAAATCAAAACAAAAAATAATATTGACCTAATTATAATTATGAAAATACAGACAAATACACTCATACAGAAATCAGTCTTCATGCTGGATCCAGCCTCACATGTGTGGTCAAAGGAATGTGGACTGAAAGGATTATGGACAGATCATTTAGCAATTGCTGCCCTGAGAGATCATGTATCCATGATGTATGTAGATATGCATCTGGAGGGAAGGATACTAATGCAAGCGTGAAAGACACTAGAAAAAGCATATAATTGACAACTGTTAAAACTTACCTTGATTCAGGAATTAATGGTAACAAGAAAAAGTGGTGTGTGCTAGAATTATTGGGTCTCCTGTTGAAGACAATATTCCTGGGTGACTTTAATGCATATACAAATAACAGTCAAGACATATCTATGCAGAAAAAAATAACTTTTATCCACAATTATGATAGAACAGCTTCTTACAGATAATAGAGTGGTAGAAAAAAATAGAGAGTGAAGACTTAGATCTTACTCAGCTTACATAGTTAGGATATGTCAAGGGTTTTTAGTTTCTGGGACAAGAGAGAACATATTCTAGTGACAGGTGATATAACAAAGAGTTCATGGAATCACAGGTTAAGGTAGCACATATCTTGGACCACCACATTGTGTACATTAATTGGGACTTTGGTTTCATCAGAAGATTGGACCATAGATGAGTGATATGACCATCAATGTTCCAAAATGTAAAGCAGAAGTGAAATGAGGCGTTTAGCTGTGCGGAAAAGGTTCACCAGTGGGCCAAGAATTGTCACTTAGCTCTATTTTGATTTTCTTCAAACAGAAGATCCAATAAACTACAGCCTCTTTTCAAAGTTGACAAAAAAATTTGAGATGAAGAAACTCCATAAGCTTGAGAAAGAGTATAAAAATGAAGCCAAGACAGACATTATTAAGTTTAATGTCCTGCACCGCCAGATCAAGAATCTCCAGAGGGCAACAGCGCCCATGTTGATACTAAAAATGTTGACGGTGGCCATGTTGACACTTTATATGTCAACACTATAGTAGAGTGACAACCCAGTTTTACATAATGTCGTCTCCTGGATGTTGACACTTTTTTAAGTAACATCATAGTTTACCCTGAACATTTTTAATATAAAAAATATTTTAAAATTTATTATTATACTAAAATTACCCCAGAGAGTTCAAAAATGCAATAAAAAAGTACCATAAGTAATAAGAATAAGGAGATATAAGCAACTATTTTTCAATTTACTATGTAAATTACACTCTTTATTATAAAAATATTTTTTATTCCCATAAACATTAAAATTACAATGAACCAAAAATATAGATATTTTATATATCCTAATAACTACAAAATATAAAAAAATCTAATTTTAATTTATTATACTTTATAAAAGCACAACTAAAAATATCTCATACCTTAAAGATAAATTAACAAAATATAATAATTTCCTTACAAAACCACATTAAAACTGTATCTGAAACTTACCATTTATACCTAAAAATATTAGTACTATATAAATAAATTAAAATTATATGTCTTAAATTGCGCAATCAATGCTATTTTGATCTGCCCTTCAAATATTGATAATTGCAAAGATTTGGCTGGTTTTACCTTCAAGTTTGGAAATTCCCTGCCTTCTGTAAATGGGTCTGGTTCAATATCCACCCATTCCGGACTATTGTACCTGTCTGTGGTTGATCCTGGTATGAACTCATCCCAACGTGACCCCCTCAGCCACTCTGTCTTCCTATTGAGTGATCACTGTCTCTTGTCAACTATTTAAAGTAGAATCATTACTCCTAATAAAGACAAGTTTATCCACATTTGTGTTGGCTTTTATAATCTTCAAGCCTTTCCTGTCCTTTCTGCCAAAAGGACTTTTACATCTTGTTTTCCAGGAAATTAAGGTATGTGCCCTTAATTTTGCCCTGAAGGCTATCCCAAGGCTAGCTTTGACCCTCAAATCTTTTGTAATAAAGATTTCCTGCTGTGTCCTCCAGGATGTTGTCCCCTGGAGCCAAACATGACAAAATGGTGCTCACTACAGGGGCTATAAGCCCCTTGGTTACCCTGTTCTCAAGCACATTCTCTGGTCCCTCTCCCTTTGTTTCTGAAGTACCAGATCAAACCTAAAGTATCTAGTCACCCTCTAGAAGAAGACATCACCAATGCTCCTGCAAATCCTATGGTATTAGTTTGGTCTCCCGGGCCCGTGTGGGCCCCCCTTCCTGCTTTCTCCCTCAACTATGAGTAAGCTTGTGCTGCCTCCCGCTCCCTTCTCTATTCTAGCACGGTAGCCATGCACTCTATCCCTGGCCTCCATCCATGGTACGCCTCCAAAGACCTGTATTCTTTCCTTTTGGACTTTGGTCTTCCCCCCGCGTTGATGTAATCCATGGATACTATTGGTGTGTTGATCAACCAGTTCATTCAACTTGCCCTAGTTCATCATCAACTTGCCTTAGAATCCTAAAACCAACTGTTAGATGCTGTAGCCACCGCTGTTTCAAGTAACCATGCTCAAAATATGGCCTACCAAGAATGGTCACACAGTCTCTTTGCTTGTACTTCTGACAACCAGCGCAACTTGTTGGTGTCACAAAAGTATTTAACCGCCTCCCTGAACTCCCTTTGTTCCTTGCTCCCTGGATACATAAAGGATTGACTATGCAAATTAGATGAACATCAGGCCGTATGGCGTGAGCAAATTGAGGCTTTTCTTCTAAACCATTGGCAGGACTTTGACACTCTGGTTAGTGAGCTCAATCAATTCAGAGAGCATGTCAACTTGCAACTCAAATTGATAGGAGCTCATGTCAATACTTGGGGCTGCCACCTGCAGCATCAATACGGTCTAGATAAGGCTGCACTAGGCAGCACTCTATACCAGGTGCAAAATTATGTGGGTGACAGGGTAGCATCTATTGAGGTGACTCCTCCTGCCCCTCCTGTTGAGCCCCCATCCAATTTTGAAACCAAGGTATGGGAGGCCATTGCTGAACTCAAGGCTACCATTTGACGTCAAGCTTCTGTGCAGAACCCCCTCCAGTCAAACCTATGCCTGACCCTTTTATTGCCTCCCTCAATAATCAGGTGGCTACCTTACAAAGTGAAATTGAGTACTTAAGACAGCGCCTCTCTAATTCTGAAGATTTTTCATCTGAATCTCAAGATGAAGAGGAAGGTGAAGTTGTTAATACTCACGCTCATGATAATCATGGTTGTTGCCCTGGTCTAGAAGGTCAACCCCAGGTCCACTGTGTGTGTGCTCTAGATCAACTTACCAAAGTGACAAATGATGTAGCTGATAGGCAAGATGCATTGGAAAGAGAGGTCCAAAACCTCTCCTGATTTACAGAGACCCTAAATAGACAAGTTACCCCTTTGGTTGCTCAGACCACTTCTCTGGCTACCCGTGTCAAAGAGATTGCTGGCATCTTGGAAGTGCAAAAAATCAAGATTGATGAATTTGGGACTGCTGCTGCCACTGCTTGAGACATTAGTGGGCAAAACAGCTCTACCTTGGACACTTTAGAGGAAAGCCTTCAACTCCTCTGGGCTAGACAACCTACTGCTGAATCCGAGTTTGAGGGCAACCCTCATATTAATGTCCTCAACCCTGGTGAAAACAGTCAGTCCTCATCTTCCTCTAATGACTCAAACTATAAGCCAACCTTCAAACAGATATTTGATCCAAAGACCTCTACCATTGCTAACTTTCTGACCATTTACAAAACTGCAATGTGTAGGGCTACCAACTAGCTCAAGAAGGAACACATCCTTACCTGTCTCCATCCCACTTGCCAGGAAGTTGTGGTCCTTGAGCTCCCCTCCATTGTCACTTGGGAGGATATGAAACGCCTCCTTATTGAGGAGTTTGGAGGAGACCTTAGCTTGGAGGTCAAGAAGGATGCATTTATGAACATTGCTTTCAAACCCAAGGAGACCCTGGCTGAGTTTGCAGATTGTTTCTACATTGAAGGCCAGCAGTTAATTACTAGTTGACAGTTAACTCCCTGGGAAGCCTACACGGCTTGTTCAAATGCTTTGAAGGTGAACCAGCTTCTATGTCTACACTTTAAGGCACACAAGGCTTCACTCACTTCCATGAAGAGTATTAAGACGCTCCTACAAGACATGCATTTGACACATGGAGGTACGGTGGTACGTGAGAATTAAGCCAATAAAGCTGGGACTACCTCTTGTACGCCGCAAATTATGACTCTGGGTACTATGGACAGGCTAAGAGGCAAGGCTGTCATAAATGTGGCCAGATTGGGCACCACTTGCGCACTTGCACTAATCCCCAAGTGAAAGGTTATGATCCCAAGGAACAGGCGGGAAAAGAGAGGTCAGCTTAGAAACAGAGACACTCTCTGCTAGCCAATCTTCCCCGTCTCCCCCTGATCCTCTGTCTGATGAGGAAACTCCCTCTTCCTCTGGCCCAACTATCCTTCATCTATTTCACAATCTCTCCAGTGATTTGGAGCCCAAAGATTCTGATAGTAAAGACTCTGATAGTTATGGCTATTCCGTCCTGGCTGTTCCGGAAACCATCCCTGTACCATACAAGCTTTGCTCTGGGAAGACTACCACCACTTCCCAAGTACCTACAAGTGAAGCTAAGTCCATGGTGGCTCGCCCTTACCTAGCCCAAGCCCACCAACCTCCCATCTTGTTTGACTCTTCTGAAGAAGCAGCCAAGCTAGCCAAGGCTCTTTTCATTAAAGTAACTGTATCTCTCCCACTACAGACTGTATATAAAGAAATTCCTGTGTTACAGTGCATGCTAGCTAAATGGGAAAAGGAGCTAGAGGCTGCACAAGACGTGTTGCAGTCTTGCCTCTCTTTGGAAAAGATACAACCCGCGTGGATTTATCAATCCAAAAGGTTAAGATCAAAGCCATCTTGAACACAGGTTCCCCAGTCAACATAGTATCTTCCAAACTAATTAAGAAACTTAAGTTGGCCCCTGACCTCAACTACACGCAGTTGTATGGCACAGCTGGCATGGCCCAAACTTTTGCCATTGGTGCCTACTCTGCTCTACCCATGAGGTTTGGGAAACTCCTTATTGCTTCCCCCGCTGTGGTCCTAGAGAACAAAAGCTATGACCTCTTGGTTGGTACTCAATTCCTCCGAGAATATAATGGGATTGTAAACTTACAAGATAGATACCTTTTGCTCTTGGGATATGAGGTTCCTTTGATTTTTGAGAAACCTCCGCACCTACCAGGAAAATGTCTTAAAACTTGCGTGCTTGAGTACCCTACAGGTATCTTCTCTCTCAAGTATAGGACTTACTCCTCCAACATGTGTACCCCTCCTCCTTCCTGCCCTGCGGAAGAAGGGGTACCTTTGCTAGCGTCAGCAGCTATCACCATTTCCCTGGGCTCTCAAGTGGTGATTGATTCCCAGATTTCCTATGAGCTACCTGAAAAGTCTTTATTGGAACTTTACTCACCTGAATCCTTAAGTTGTACCAAGCATTGCCTGTGTCCTGGGATTTGAGACCAAACCCACAAAGAGCCCATACAATTACTGCTTGCTAACTTGACGGCCCTGCCCATGAAGGTGACCAGAGGCCAGGTTGTAGGACATGGTTGTATACTGGGAGCAGAGCAAGTATCCTCCCTCTACCCCTTTGGAACTTTCAGTGATTTCAATCTACTGGAAGACAACCCTCAAGTTTTTTCCTTGTTCACTGCTGCTGATTTCCCCTGACTGTCCCATGTTCAACAAAAAGACATGTTGGACCTGCTCAATCAGTTCAGCAACATCTTTGCCTATGGGCCTACGGACTATGGCCTAGCTAAAGGAGTCATCCATCAGATTGATAATGGGGATGCACCCCCTTTTTGTGCTAAACCATATTGCCGTAGTAGGGTGGAAGATGCTCAGGTGTCTAAGGAACTCAAGCAACTTCTGGACGCTGGGTTACTGGCTCCTTCCCAAAGTCCTTGGGCTTCCCTGTTACTGATTCTCAAGAAGAAAGATGGGAGACACCACATTGTAATGGACTATTGCCGCCTAAACTCTCTCACTAAGAAAGACTTGTACCCCTTGCCCAGAATTGATGATGCTCTCAGACAACTGGGTGGTTCCAAGTTTTTCTCTGCCATGGATCTAGCTTCAGGGTACTGGAAGGTTGACTTATCTCCTGAAGATTGAGAAAAGGCTGTGCTTATTACCTCAGAAGGCCTCTTTGAACCCACTTGTATGCCCCAAGGACTCTGCAATGCCCCTGCCACATTTTAACTGGCTATGAACTCCATCTTACAAGATCTAAAGCTCTCTTGTGTCAATTTGTACCTTGATTATATCACTGTATTTAGCGCTACCTTTACTGACCACTTGGACCACCTTAAGGCTGTCTTCATCAAGATTTGTGAGGCTGGCTTGAAACTCAAACCCTCCAAGTGCTCATTCTTCAAGGAACGTCTTGAGTTCCTAGGGCATGAAGTCACTCAAACTGGAATCCTCCCCATGAATAATAAGGTGGAAGCCATTGACAAGATGCTACCTCCCACAAATCTTTAGGAGGTTCAAGTATTTCTTGATATGATGGGCTACTACTGACAGTTCATCCCTGACTTTGCTGAACTGAGCAAACCCCTCGTCCAACTGCTTTGCGGCGTCTCCTTTGAATGGACTGACAGCCAACAACAAGCATTAGAAGCACTGAGGGCCAAGCTCAAGGAGGCTCCTATCTTACTCTATCCTGATTATAATAAAGAGTTCATCTTGTATACTGACGCTAGTGGAGTAGCTGTGGGTGCCATCCTTGCCCAACTTGACAATGAAGGTGTGGATCAACCTGTGGCCTACTCATCAAGAGTCATCAATAAGCACAAGAAGAACTACAGTGTCACTGAGAAGGAATGTCTGGCGGTGCTGCATGCGGTGAAAAAGTTTTGGCATTACATCTATGGAACCCACTTCACGGTAGTCACAGACTACTCCTCCCTCAAATGGCTACAACAGCTAAAGGAACCTGAAGGTCAACTAGCGTATTGGGCTCTGCATCTACAAGGGTATGACTTCACTGTGATACACTGTCCTGGGGCCCAACATCAGAACGCTGATGGTCTGTCAAGAATGCCAATCCTAGCTATCCATCCTGCTGATGCTGATCAACTATACAAACTAATAGGGTATTCTGACTCTTGGACCACTGAGCCAGAAGACATCCACTTGGCACTACAGACCCTATCCAAGGACACTATAATTTGTGATAGGCAGCTCTTCAAAAAGGTCCACAATGCCTACCTACCCTATGTTCCCCCTAGCATGAGGATAGCCATCATCCTCCAAGCTCACATTGACACTGGCCATGTAGGCATAGCCAAGACTCATGACTGGTTGTGCAAAAACTTCTACTGGGAAAATATGCGCCTTTTGATCCCTGATGTCCTTGCCTCCTGTCATTCCTGTCAGCTCCAACGTCCTTGTCTGTCCCAACACCAGTTCAAACTCTATCCTCCAAAGCATGCCTTACACAGAGTGAGTATTGATGCTGTTGCGCCTTTCCCCTGGTCTAGGTCGGGATGTTGGTTTATCTTGGTTGCTGTAGACCACTTTAGCAAGTGGGTTGAAGCCAGAGCAACAAAAGATATAACAGCTAGGACCACAGCTACTTTCTTGCTGCAAGATATTTTCTATTGACATGGCTGCCCTCAAGTCCTGCTCTCTGACAATGGTACCAACTTTAATGCTCGCCTCATCACCTCTATTGTTGAAGCTATGGGGACTCACCAGTTGTTCTCTGCGCCATATAATCCCTCCACCAATGGAACTGTCAAACAAGCAAACTCCACCCTGGTATCCATCATGAGAAAACTCATGCTCTCTGACGCTACCAATTGGGACATTTTCCTCCCTGCTGCCCTCTTTGCCTACCGCCTTAGTAGACACCAGGTGACTGGCCAATCCCCATTTGCCATGCTGTATGGACATGAGGCTGCTACCCCCTCAATCTTGGGACCCCCTATGATCAAATTTGATATGTCTGCAAATCCTGAGGCCCACATTAAAGACTTAACCAATTGTATCATTGACATCCAGGCAACCGCTTACTCCACTGCTTATAAGGTTAAGGCTCTGGAGCTCTCCCTGTCCAATGCTGCTAGAGCCCCCCTCCCCGAGTATCAAGTAGGTGATCTAGTTCTCTACTACCAGAATTGTACAGGTGGTAGAGCCCACAAGCAGGATTACCTATGTGTTGGGCCCTGTGAAGTCACCTTTAAGAAGGGTGTTGAGTACACCATGAAACTACTGTCTTCTGGACGTCCTTTTGCCCGTGTTCACTCCAAATTCCTTTGCAAATATCAACTCCCTGTGTCCAATCTTGAGGGGGGAGATGTCGTAAATTGTGCAATCAATTCTATTTTGATCTGGCCTTCAAATATTGATAATTGCAAAGATTTGGCTGGTTTTGCCTTTGAGTTTGGAAATTCCCTGCCTTCTGCAAATGGGTCTGATTCAATATCCACCCATTCCAGATTATTGTACCTGTCTGTGGTTGATCCTGGTATGACCTCATCCCAATGTGACCCCCTCAGCCACTCTGTCTTCCTATTGAGTGATCACTGTCTCTTGTCAACTATTTAAAGTAGAATCATTACTCCTAATAAAGACAAGTTTATCCACATTTGTGTTGGCTTTTATAATCTTCAAGCTTTTCCTGTCCTTTCTGCCAAAAGGACTTTTACATCTTGTTTTCCAGGAAATTAAGTTATGTTCCCTTAATTTTGCCCTGAAGGCTATCCCAAGGCTAGCTTTGACCCTCAAATCTTTTGTAATAAAGATTTCCTGCTGTGTCCTCCAGGATGTTGTCCCCTGGAGCCAAACACAACAATATAAAAACCCAAAAGTAAAATTAATCCAGGCAAAGAAAAGCAAAGTTTATTTGGCTAATTAAACCCACCAGCAAGAGCAGTTGCAACATCTTCAAGGTATTTTTTATTTTTGCCACCTTATACTTCTTCTTCACCACCTTTTGCACTGCTTCCTGGTTCTCTTTATCTTTATTCTTCTTCTTCTTCTTCTTGGAGGACACCTGGTTGGCCAGGTTGCAAAACTTGGAGCATTTCTGGCCTGCTCCTCCTGTAGCTTGGCAAAGAACTTGTTGTATTTGGGGTTGGACCCAAACTTGGTCTCCAAGTGCTTGTGCCAAACCTCAAAGCTAGAGGTGGTCTTCATCTCCCCCTTGAGGCAGGCGCCTGGTTATTCCAAGGGGTAGTGGCCCTGCTCTTTCTTCTCTGGGTGGTCACCTTCTTGCCTACCCATTGCCGCTCAAAGTAATCCAGGTAGCCTTTGAAAATGGTGGAGTGCTTCTTAATATAAGCATCCTCCAGGAGGGTCTCAAAGCCAATCCCATTATGCTCTGGCTGTACAAAAGCCAAGGCAGCAAACTGGGTGATGGCAAAGCGGCACTTCCCTTTATCATTGTTAAAATACTTGTCAAAAAGCTCCTTCTTGCTCTTGAGATTCTTGATGAGGGCCTGCCTAAAATGGAAGAAGCAGTCATGTACTTCTCCATTGAAGGTGGCCTCAAAGGCTCTGAACTGAGCTTGCTTGAAGTCGTTATGATCACCTTTGGCCCAAGTGAGTGCGCATGAGCTAGCTGCTCTGCGGCTAGGGTTGACTCATCCTTCTCAGCAGAGAAAGGGTTTGCTCTGGTGGCGTGGATGGGAGGGGGGAGCTGGTTAGTGGGAAGTGAGCTCAAATCATCCTGGACAATTTTAAATGCTCTGGTGTAGACTTCTGTCTTGGCACCAGGCAGGAGGAAGAACCCACAAGGGATAACCTGGTCATTGAACTGCCCATGCAGGACCCAAAGCTGCTTGAAGATGGTTGGGAAGCTGGCAAATGTGCCATTGCACAGCCAGGTGGTAGCAGTATTGAGCTGCTCCAGGTTTTGGGTTGTGGTGTAGGCTATAATCCTATCCTCCACTTCCTGCCCATTGTCATGGAGTAGGAACATCTCATCATCCCCAGTTTTTTTGAGGGCATCTGTGATGACCAGGTCTTCAATGGTGGTGGCACTCTTGGCCAGAGGGTTTGAGGCTTGGCGCCTATCACTAACAAACTTGACCAACTGGGTATGAGTTGGCACCCTCTTGAGGTTGGTGGGGAAGAGGTACTTGCACGCAAGCATAACCAGCTGGGTTGGAGAAAGGTTGTTTGAGGTGGGCATGACCTGCACCAGATACTATTTAAGAGGGTGGGCAATGGTTGTATTGGGCATCACACAAGTGTGTTCACTCTTAATGGTCTGTACCAAGTCCCAGTGCTCAGTATTGAGCCGCACTGGGCAGGAGCAGTCCTCGCAGGTATATTGCTGGCTCTTGAAGCCCCAGTTGGCGTTGTTACAAGAGAAAATATAACCATTGGCCACCATGACCAACCCACCCTTTACACTCATGATAGTAAAATACTTAGGCAAGAAAGATGGAACCTTAAATTTTCCATCAACATTGCATATTTTATGGGCCAACAGAGGGTCCCAGGGGCCAGCAGGAGCATGGCAAAAGCCAGGGAAGTAATCAGAGCAGGGCTTTAAATCATCCCCTGATGAACTGGAAGGGGGGTTTGGTAGTGATGGGGAAGTAGAAGGGGGCTTGTTGTAGTGCTCCTCATGTGCATGAGACTTATCCTTGGGTGGGGACTTTTGGGCTGAGCGCTTCTTCTTGGTAGACTCCTCATTTGAAGCCAAGTTGTAAAAACTGTGGTCTGTAAGGGAGCCATCATATTCCTCTCCCCCAGTTGAGTGAGCGGGGCTCTTCTCAGGAGAGGGCTTGGGGGTGGCCTTCTTTGATTAGACAGGCTTCTTCTTTGTCAGGAAGCCAGGCATAGGTAGAGGCATTGGTTGGCTTGGGTTGGAATACGGCCAGGCCAGAGGGTAATGCCTACCATAGGATGGGTGCTAACTTGATAATATAGGAAACAGATCACCCAAGCAAAGACCAGGCCCTGAATTGGGCACAATAGTGTCTATCATTCCCATCAAAGTAATGTAGATTACTCCAAACAGTTGGGTGGACATATTCTTGGCCGCAGTGGGGGTCTCCCTTGGGCGGTCAGGTTGCAGGGTTAAGGGCAGAGTCATGGGAATGAAGTAGGCAGGCAGATAATTGTACTTGTCTTTGAACAATAAGGGCGGCACCTCAATCCTCTTTCCTTCAAAGACTATATATTCAGTTTCTCTAGTCCTTGCCAAGGGATCAGCAATGAGGATGGTCTCCAAGTTGTACTCCGCGTAGGCAGGGTTGGGCGGGTATTTGGTAAAATGCACAGGTTCAAAGGGGGCTCCTGGGGGACAGTATAGTGCCTGGGAAGGGTTGGAAGGTTGGTCTCCAGAGGGGGCGGTTGCCTGATGGTCTACTTGGCTGGAGTTAAGATGAAAGATCACTAAGACTAGATAAGGTAAGATTTTTTCAAACCAAAGGTTCATAAAACTTTATTATCAAAAATGACAATATGGTCATCACCATACTGCCAGGGCTTTTATACCATGGGTTTTTGCTTCTTTGATTTTTGCAGGGTTCAGGTTCACAGACAAGGCACTGGCAGGGCATAGATCTTGGCTTAGAGTCTTGAGGGCAGCAGATCCAGATTGTGCCTGCTCTGGTGAATAGAAGTGGCAATGCTTTTTTCCGCTGCCACTGTTCACTATGTCACCTGAGTAGTTCAATTGTACTACCCATTCTGGATGGAAGACTGGCAGTTGCTGGTGGTCATTGGCAGAGTTAACAGTAGGGTTTGTTTTAACCTCCTTAAGGCAAGCTACAACCTCTGTATAGGTCCAGATCTTTGGTGGCGCAAGGTTGGCATCAATCTGGTGACCATTTGGGGAATTGTCCTTGGAAGACTGGCGGGTCTTGGAGTAACTTGTCAACTTGGGTTTGCAATTTAACAGGTAGGCAGGTTTCTGTCCACTTTGTGTGACTCAAGTAGTCTTTGGAGGGTTGGGGTTTGATTCCAGGGTCTCCAATGTTGATTTTGAACCTCCACTATTGACGCTTGGCAGGTTGGCAGGTTTCTGTTCCCCCTGTTTGGGGTCATCTATTTCCAGTGGTCCAGGGCTTGACCCAACTAGCAGTTGGGCGGTTTCCTGTCCACTCTGGTCAACATAAGGCTTTCCCTGAGACTCAGGTTTCAATTCCCAGATTTTCAATACAAGTATTGAAATGTCATTCATGACATTCCTGGTAGATTTTGTTGGCTTAGAGGGATATTTGGTTCCTTTGGGCTGCTTAGAGGTATTTTGTCCTAAAATAATAAGTAAAAGGGTTAAATATAAAGCAATTTGTTTTAAAAACAAACAAAACAACTTAAAAAACATAATATATAAAAAGGAAACTTTATATGGCTTTTCTTGCATTTAAAAGGTAAAAAATACTTGTATAGTTTTTATTTTATTAAATTTATAAATAACAAGTTAAAATTTAAGATATTTATGTGAAAGTATTAGCTTTATAAATAGATTTTATTTTAAAAATATGAAAAAGAAAAGTTAAAAATACAACATATCAAAAAATCAGATGTTTTTTATTATGTAAAAGATAGAGTTTTATATGTGAGAAGTGATAAGTGTCAACATTATGAGTGACAATTAGTTAAAAAAACTGAATTCTCACTGTCAATTAGAAAAATTGTAGACATTAAATTTGACAACATTGTCACTGTCAACATTTTTTTGAAAATTTACTATAAAAAAACACAGTGCACTTAATTAAATTTACGCAGGCTAGCAAATATTAGCCATTTTCTGTGTGTTTTTGTTCACATAATAAATTTAAAAAACATGAAAATAAGTAAGAAAATTATCAAAATTCTTTATTTCTTTATTAAAAATAATATTTGGGTAGTGGTATATGATATTTCACTATTGTGTACATAAGAAGTTGTTAAAATGTTGGCTAAGATAATGAAAAGGGTAATGTATTGACAACGTCACTTACAACATTCTTTATATGAAGTGGCATATTAATTTAAGCTTAATTGCGCCACTCTAATTTGCTTAACTCCACCCCAGCAGATTATCACAAGCAAATAAACAACATTTCCAAGTGTTGACATTATTTTCAATAATAAATTCTATAGTAACTTACATAGTAACACACACTTAAATTATTGGAATGTTGTTAGCCACCAATCCATTTATTATATTAAAGCCAGAATAAGTGCCACATATATATTTATAACATGAACATTTTAATAATCTACTGTATGTGCAATGTCTTTTTCTATATATTAATTAAATAAAAAAAATATTTTTAAATGCTCACTTAATTTCTTTGTTGTAGATGTTTCAGTTTTGTTATTAAAAATAAGTTATGCTTAAAAAGTGTCAACATTGACACTTTTACATTGTGAAAACAAATAAAAAATAAACTAATTTTTATTAGTAAACATAAAGGAAAATCTGGTTAAATTGAGATGTTTATTAAGCTTAATATTAAATTGTGTCAAAATGGCCACAATTTTGTCATGTTTTCTGGGTTTGCACCCCTGAACGCTTTAAAAAAAAGAATTAAGCTAGCGCAACTAGCAAAAAACATAGGAGATTTTGAGTTTTGAGTCAACAGTGGCCATGTCAACAAAGTGTCAACATGAGTGCTGTTGCCCTCCAGAGCAAAATTGAGAAGACATGTAAAACAAACACACATACAGATTTTAGTGTAGCTTTGAAACAACAACAAAGGATGGACTCTGTAGTCTGGCTCAGAATAAACTGGAATCTCCCTTCACTGAATTGGACATGGAAGACGGCCAGAAGTCTAAAGACAAGGAGATAATCAAAGGGAGGATTCATGATTATTAAAAAACATTTTACTTGCACTTGCACTTGCCAGTGGAAAGAGCAGCTACAACTTGGTTGGTGAGCGCAGCAGGATCTGAACTAAAGCAATGCAAGTCTACAGAGGAGGAAAAGTTAGTGAGTCCAATCACACTGGAGGAGACCCTGTCTGAAATTAAGGAATTACAAAAAGGGAAAGAACCTGGTCCAGATGGTCTCCCAGAAGATGTGTAAAAGCTAATATGGTATTTTTTAACACCTCACTTACCTTGTCTCTTCAATTTTTTTGGAGACAGGACTTGATTTTCAGAAGAGAACAGGTTTTAATATGTCTGCTTTTCAAAAAAAAAGTCACAGGAGTAATGTCAAGAACTAGAGACCTATCTCTTTGTCAAATTCTGATTATAAACTCTTCACCTGGATTCTATCTAATAAAATAATAAAGGTATCAGATAAGATACTCTATTTAATACAGGTTGGATTTTGTGCAAGAGATCAATATGGTACAACATTTATATGGTCCAGAACACCTTGAAAAATAAATTTAAATCCAACCAAGAATACCTCTTTATGACAATCCACATGGAAGCAGCTTTGCAGGTGAGGGTTGATTTGGCTTTAAATAAAGATGCAATACTGAGAATTGATCATGTGCTGTGGTTTTAAGACAGGTATAGACCTAGTGGGAGCATTGGCTACTAGGGAAGGTAAGGCCTTCCTAGTAGTTAACAAGGGACTACTAGAGGCAAGTGATGAACTAGCCCAGCAGGGAACTTTGGCTGCTAGGAGCTGGTTAGTTGTTTTCACCCAGCAGATAATGATGGCTGTAAGGGGTGAGGAATGTGATAGCCCAGCAGGGAACTTTGGTTGCTGTGGGCTTTTTAGGTGTCTCCACCCATCAGGGAATAATGGCTGCTAGGGGTGGGGAGTGGACCACCCTGGTGGGCAATGCGGGCTTCCAGGGAAGGGAGGAGCTAATATGGCTCTATGTGCCCTTGTGTGCTTACAGGAGGTCTGTGAGCAAGCACCTTACCTAATGGACTGATAGGGTGTCCTTGTATGTGTTTCCTTGGGTGCTTTGGGGAGGTCCTAAAGCTACCATTGGGGGCATTAATATGCTCAGGGGTGTCACCAGGGTGGTTGCTTGGGGAAGCATCTGCAGAACTTGGTGTGATCAGGCCTCTGAGAATTAAAGCTGATTACTTTGCAACTGAAAGCTCAGACTTAATCACCTGAGTGAGTAAAGACAACTGAAAAGACATGAGGATTGTCTGTGATAGAATAGCCTAAGTGGAGGACACTTGCAAGGGCCCAGCTAATCCCCAGTAGCCTTTTAGACTTATTGCATGGGTCTGAGGTATAGGTATTGAGAGCTGACAATTAAACCGCAAGGTTCATAGTAGGAACAACAGTGGAAACTAGTAAGAGAGACTGAATGATCACATTTAAGACTAGTTGAGGGACTGGAAAATCATTGTGAGGATTGAAACCAAGATGGTTCATGGTGAGGACTGGTTGATTGCTGACTGGAAAAGACTGATTGCTAGACTGAGAAGGACCAGAGGATCATGGTGAAGGACTAGCTGAAGGACCAGAAGATGATGGTAAAGGACTAGCTAAAGAACCAGATGATCATGGTGCAGGACTAGCTGAGGAACTGTAAAAAAGCTCAAAAGAACTAGCTGGAATTAATACAGGAGCTAGGATGCTTGTTTTGGGCTTTTAACAGAGAAAATAATCAGAAAAAAAGCAGTTAAAGAATTGATTAATGCTGCCCAAGATATGATATAAAGATGGAAATTAGTTATCATATAAATAAAATAAAGAAAGAAGGAAATAATTTACATGGTTTTAACTGTAAATTTATTAAGAGCTGATTGAGTGGAAAGGAGTTAGACAGAGGCCAGAAACAGGACAGAGAAACTGTAAAAAGAGCATTGGAATTTTGCCAAAATGATTAGGAAAGGCAAAAGACATGCAACAGGCAAGTTTGAAGTAGTAAAATGCTGAAAAAAATAAGGGAAAACTTGGAGAAAGATTGAAGAACTGAGGGTTTGAAAATCCCTTAAGTAAACATGGGCAAAAGCGCTCAAGTTTTGCTGGAGAAACGTGACGGGAATTACGGCAAAACCGTTCAAAACACAGAGCAGTTGTTTATCTGGAGCGAGACAGCGCTGGTGTGGGGTTCCTGGTTGCCAGTCCCCAAAGTGTGTCCTGTGTCATAGCCAGGGACTGGCTTGGAGGAGCCGTCATTTCCCAGCAGTGGTGAGTGGTTTGCTAGAAGCTTGTACTTAGCCTGCATCAATGCAAACTCTTCTAATACTTTTCCAATTACTAGGTGGGCATCCCCATCATGCACCTGTACTTCAGCAGGCGCCAACCCCTCTGTGGGCCTGTACCAGTCCTTTAACAACCAAGTAAATTCATTCCCTATAAACTCCCTTCCCCTATCTGTCATCTCAGGATGCCTAGTCAATCTCTCCCACTCCTCCTGGGAGCAACTGTGGTAAGTTCAACTCCCTTAAAATTGACTCCCTGGTACTTGCCACTTTGTCGAGTACCAGGGAGTTGAGTGCCGCATATGTGAATCTATTAGTATTTTTGGCTTAACCAATTTTAAGCTAATTTTTACTAGTAATTTAGGGGTTTGAAACCAAAAACCAAGGTTAAATTTACTTGAACTTGACTCTGTTTAATAAATTGGTTAGTTAAAATACCAATTTAAGGGGAAATTTATAAGTAAATTTACTAATAGAAATGAAAAAACCTGTGTTCAACACTCTAAACTAAAAAGTGACCAGTTTGACACTTTTTAAGCCAAATTTTAATTTTATTAATAAAATACTTATGCGCTTATATAAAAATTGTTATTTACTATTATAATTTTATTATTAGTGTCCATAGTTGTTGATTAGGCTCCCAAGCACCACTATACTGGATTTAGTGGCATAGACATTAATCAAATACCCCACTTGTTTTACATTATGTCATTCCCAGGTTTTTGGATTAAGTGGTGCCACATAAATTAAGCCTGATTTATTAAGAGATTTCATATGTAATTTATAAAAAACTGAAACTTGACACTTTCTTTGTTTGACTCTATCCACTTGACACCTGATTGGTTTTGGATTTAACTAATCAAAGTCTCGGAATTAAGGCTAAATTAATATGTGATGCACTATGAGCGCCACTTGACACTCACCCACTCAACACTTTAACTTGGGGATTAGTACAGAGAGCTTTGTAACGTTTTAACCAACACTATGGTAAATAATTCACTCCCAACTCCTCCTGGCATAACTTAAACACTAATAAACACGTTCCCATTCATTTACTTTTTTAACTTATGTTGTAATTTTTTATTTTTGAGCATACAAAACTGCCTTGCTTTTGGGTTAACTTTCAAACCTGGTTTAAATTTAAGCAAGTTTTATATGTAAAAAACATAGTAAATTTGATGTTTCTGCTTGACTCTGGCATAATTGACAGTGAGAATTCAGCTTTTTCTGGCTGATTGACAGTGCCAAACGTGACACTTTACTATGTTTTGAATTTTCAACTCCCGATAAAAAAATTCCACATAATAATTTTTTTGCTATTATAATCTACTACTTTTTCTGCTGCTCTCCATATAATTTTCATATTTCTTTGATTTTCAATTAAACTTTTACATTGATTTAACACTAAGATGCTATGCTGAACCTAACATATTTGATGCTTTATCATAAATTCACTTATTTTCTATGTTTTAACCTTTATATCTACACTTTGAGTTTCTATTTTTCTTCTATTTACTTTTTTATGTTTTTTTTATAAATAAAACTTTATTTGCATACTTTTCATTCAACTTTTGCTTTGCTTTACCTCTTTGTGTTTGCAATATCTTCTCAATCATTTTATTTACAATGCTAAACTTTTTTTATACAAAATCAAGCAAGAACAGCCAGCAGCCTAAGCGCCAAGCTTCCAAAGGCTCCAAAGAAACTGCCTCCACCCCCAAACGTGCCAAGAAGCCTGCAAAGGCAAAGTCTCCAACCCCATCTCCTCCCACTCCTCCCCCCTCCACCCTCATCTTCTACATCCCCTTCACCTTCCCCCCAAAAATCCTCCCCCAATAAATCAGATGGTGATCTTACTGACCACTCATTTTATCACTCAGAGGCCAACTCTGAGCCTACCAAGGAGCGCCAGACCAAGAAGGCAAAGGCTTCCAAGGAGCCCACCTCTTCTTCTGGTAAGAAAAAGGAGGCATCCAAGCAGGCCTCAAAGAATCCTTCCCCTCCCCCCTCCCAATGGCTCTTCTTCTCCTTCTTCATCTGACCCCCAAGATGAGCCAGAGGATTACTCCAAGAAGTTTAAAGCTTCTGGTCATATGGCTTGGGATCCACTGGCCATCCACAACATTTGCAACGTGGACGGAGAGTTTAAAGTTCCCAAGCGCTTCCGCTGGTACTTTCCAATTATGTCTGTAAAGGGCGGCCCTGGTTATGTTGCCGACAATTATATCTTTAATTGCAACAACCAAAAGCGGCAGACCAAAAGCAAGAACTTTGTCTGCAAGGATAAGACTTGTGGGGCCCAGTTGAACACTGAGGGCTGGGAGCAAGTAACTTTGGAGAAGGGGGAGCACACTTGTGAGCCCCCCAATCATCTAATCACTCAGATGTTAAAGTGGTACCTTATGCAAGTAATACCCACATCCTCTCATCTTTGCGCATCAGATCTGGCCATCAAGGCCCTCCAACATCTCAAACCCAACAATCTCAAGTTGGTACCAACACAGGAGCAGTTGATCAAATTCATCAGCAATAAGTGTATTGCTTCAAATCTCCCCTCCCCCCAAGGCTTCTGACGTCCTCTCTGAGCTCACACTCACTCATGAGCTTAAGCAGCTTCCTAGTGGGGAGCGCTTCCTGCTTCATGATGACAGGCCTGCAGCCAAGGACCGTATAATATGCTACTCAACTCAGCAGAACCTGATGGAGTTGAAAAGGGCGTCAACCTGGCTAGTTGATGGTACCTTTGCCACTTGCCCCCAGATGTTCAAGCAGCTCTGGATGGTTCATGCCCAGATTGACATCCGGGTGATTCCACTCGTGTTCTTTCTTCTTCCCAGGGCCACTGAGGCCATCTATACCCACGCGTTCTTCATCCTCTGCCAAGAAATTGCCCTCCTTCCTCCTGCCAATGATGATGAATCCAAGAAGACTCCCCCTCACACCCGCGCCAACCCACCTGCCTCTGACAAGGACCAGGCCACCCTGGACTCAGAGAAAAAGGCAAGGCTAAGAGCTCTTGGGCCTTGCGTGTGCATTATGGACTTTGAGCCTGCTCAGTTCAATGCATTTGAGCAGCTGTTTAGCAGGGAGGTGCAGGGGTGCCACTTCCACTTCTGCCAAGCAGTTGCTTGTAATGTGCAGGCCCACACAGAGCTTAGTAGATTGAGCCGGAGGGATACTTTGGACACCTGCAGATTTGTGCTGGCACAATTTAGTGCCTTGGCTTTTTTAAAGCCAGAGCACACTGCAATGAGGTTCAAGGTGCTCTCAAAGAATCCCTACATAGTGAAGCACCTGGAGTTCAAGCCTTTCCTCAAGTACTTTGAGCCCCAGTGGATTGGGAAGGTTGTCACGCAGAGGCAAGGCAAGGCCCGTGTCAAGGCCAGCTGGAATGTGTACCAGGCAGCAGTGAATGGTGAGCTCAAGACCACCTCAGCGCTAGAGGCATACCACAAACACCTCAAGGCCAACTTTGGGCATCACCCAAAATTCAATAAGTTATTTTCCCTCTTGCATCACAAGCAGGAGAAAACCATCTCCAAGCTGTGTGATCTCTCCAACTGTGTCCCCCCCACCAAGCCAACAACCCGCTGCACCCTCTTCACCAAGGCCATCCAGGGTGCGGCCAAGCACAAATGCAAGGCCTCTGAGCTTAAGCAGCAGCTTGAGCTTATTGCCACTGCCCTCCTGGAAGGAGCCAAAATGAAACAGGGAAAGAATGACAAGGAATAAACTTGCTTGCTTGCTCGGTTATATGATTTTTACTTTTAACTTTTTAACTTTAATTTTTACTTACTAGCTTTGATTATTTAGTTTTTAGCTTTAATTTTTAAGTTTTTTTTAATTTAATTAGATAGAAGTGATTGTTCTATGTATACATGGTAAGTTTGAGATGAATATTTATAGTTGGAAGTAAGTGAAATATCTTAATTTTTGTTAATTTCTAAATAAAACATGATATTCACAGTTATGCTTATATGAATTATATCAAATAAACATTAATATTTTTTATGTTTTGCATAACTTTATTTGATGTGTTTGTGGTTATTCTTGGTTCATTGGAATTTTAATTTTTATGGTAATAAAAAAAATTTATAATGAAGAGTGTAAATTTTATAGTAAAATGATAGATAATTGCTTATTTCTCCTTATTTCTATTAATTAATGTACTGTTTTATTGCATTTTTGAGCTCTCTGGGGTCATTTTAGTATACCATAGCTGTATATTTTAAGTTTTTTATTAAAGTTTTCAGTACATCAAGATCTTTTAATTAAAAAAGTGTCAATTTCCAGTTGTTAATCAGGGCAAAAGCTGAATTCTCACTTTACTATAGTGTCAAGTTCAAGGGAGTCAATTTTAAGGGAGTCAATCACCAGGGAGTTGATTTTAAGGGAGTCAAACTTACCACAGTTGCCTCCTGGGAAGACTTACTGGTGGCAAATCTCCTGCAACTTTGAAAATAGGTATCCTCTTTCTCTTGACTAGGGTAAAAAATATGGGGTAGCTCACTCATAGGGCTTGTATTCTGATTAATGGAAATCTGGGAAGGGGCTGTTATAGGATTTTATTCACAGTAAGAAGGAAGATCCCTTTATAAATCTTCTTATATATTTCCTGGGTATGGGAAACAATAAGGTTTTGTCAATACTTGGAGTCCTCCAAAAATCTCTTGGACTCCTTGTACTTGGTCTTGGGCTCCTGCACCTTTATTTTGGGTTCCTGTGTTCTTTTCTGGCCCTGGCTCCTTATACCCAGCTCTGGTTTCTTTAACTTTAACTTGGTCTTCAGCTCCTTCTGTAGTCCTTGTGGCCTTTTTAATCCACTTGTGTCAGTCCCTGAGAAGCCTCAGATAGCTCCCCCTTTTATAGCCCCTTTTCCAAGTCCAAATTCCTTCTCAGAACTCTTGTCTTCCAAATCTTAAACTATCCATTTTTTCTTCCTCTACTTTATATTAAACTTTATAACTTACTTTAGCCAATGAAAACCCAGAATTTTTTGCTTCTGCACCTCATTTTTTAGGCTTTAACTCTCAAGTTAAAGCCCTCAAAACACTGATTAAATAAAATCTGGCTTGCAGCCAATCAAACACTCAAATTCAACTGTTTTGCCAAACAGTTTACCCAAATGACTTGCTCTTGACTATGGTTTGAACCTGATGCTGTCTTTCTCTGGGTAAACAACTGCTCTGCGTTTTGAATGGTTTTGCTGTGATTCCTGTCACGTTTCTCTGGCAAATATTGAGCGCTTTCACATATGTTTACTTAAGGGAATTTCAAACCATTGATTTTACAACGTTTCTCTGAGTTTCTCCTCATTTTCTTCAACTTTTTGAAACTTCAAACTTGCCTGTTGCTTGCCTTTCACTCTCCTAGTTGTTCTTGGCAAAATTTGCTCATTTTCTCTCACAGTTTTTCTGTTCTGTTTCTGGCCTCTTTCTGGCTCCTTTCTACTCAATCCAGACTTAATAAATTCACATTTTAATCACTGTAAAAAAAGTTTTTTTCTCTCTTTCTTTCTTTTTACATGATATTTAATTCTTTTATATCATATCTTTGGCAGCTTAAAATCCTTATTTAACTGCTTCTTATCTTGATATTTCCTCTCTTAAGACACCAAAATCAGCATTCCAGCCTTTATATCTAATATAGCTAGTCCTGCACTATCATCTTCTGGTTCTTTAACCAGCTCTTCAGCTTGAATAGCAATTAGTCTCTCTTAGTCCAAAAACAGCTCCTTTCAGTCCTCAAACAGTTTCTTTCATCATCAGTCCCCCAGCTACTCCTCACTAGGAATCACCTTGGTTCCACCTGCACAATAAACCATTTTTGGTTCCAAACTTCAATATGAACCAACAGTCCCTCAACTAGTCTTTACTGTGATCAAACAGTCCTTCTTATTAGTCTTCTCTTCTGATCCTGTGAACCACCTTGATTCTTTATCTCAGTCCCTGTTACCAGAACCTGTAGACCCAGGCATGAGTCTACATTGAACTGGCGTTTGACTGGGCCCTCACAAGTGGCAATCCACTTAGGTCATTCAACCATAGATCATCAAAGTCTATGCCGTTGTTTTTACTCACTCAGGTGATTGAGTCTGAGCTTTCAGTTACAAAGTAATCAGCTTTACTTCCCAGAGGCCTGATCACACCAAGTTCTGCAGCTGCTTCCCCAATCAATTGCCTTGGTGACACCTCTGAGAAAATCTATGCCCTCCAATGCTCACTTTTGGATCTCCCCAAAGCTCTCATAGGGACATAAACAAGGACATCCTACCAGTCCCTTAGGTAGGATGCTTGCTCACAGACCTCCTGTACATGTATCAGGGTATGTAGAGCTCTCAAAGCTCCTCCCCTCCCTGGCAGCCCGTACTACCTGCCAGTGGTCCAAAACTTACAGCCTTGGTAGGCAAGTTACTCACCATGCTGGCACACACTTTTACCTTAGCAGCCTGCATTATCTGCAAGGGTCTAAACATCTTCCATCCTTAGCAGCACATGCTACCCATCAGGCTAGATTACTCCCCACCCCAAACAGCTAAAGTTCCCTGCTGAGCTATCTCATTTCTCACCCCAATCAGCCACAGTTCCCTGCTAGGTGAGTACCTCTAGCCCACAGCAGCTAATATCTTCTGCTGGGTGGAGACAACATCTGCCTCTATTAGTCTCTATACCTACTATCTAGGATTTACCTTCCCTAGTAGCCATCATTCCCTACTAGGTCTCTACCTCCAACAACACAATGTCAATCTTCAGCATAGTGTCTTTATTTGAAGCCAAATCAACCCTTGCCTGCAAACCCGCTTACATGTGGACCATCACAGCCGGGCTCAAACCATGGTCAATAGCAAGTCATTTGAGTGAACTGTTTGGAAAAACTGTTGAATTTGAGTGTTTGATTGTCTGCAGGCCAAATCCTGTTTGATCAGTGTTTTGAGGGCTTTAACTAAAGAGTTAAAGCCTAAAAAATGAGGGAAAGAAGCATAAAAAACCAGGGCTTTCATTGGCTGAAGTAAGATATGAAGTTTAATATATTATAGAGAAATAAAACTGGATGGTTTAAGCTTTGGGAAACAAGAGCTCTGAGAGAGAATCAGGACTGAAACAAGGAGCTATAAAAGGTGAAGATATCTGAGGCTTTTCAGGGACTGACACTAGTGGATTACAAAGGCCACAAGGACTCCACAGAGGACTTAAGAATAAGACAAAGGTGTAGAAGCCCAAGACAAAGTAGTGGAGCTGGAGATAAAGATTTGGAGCTGGAGTAAAGTGCAGGAGCCCAAGACCAAGTACAAGAAGTTCAAGAGATTGTTGGAGGACTCCAAGTATTGGCAAAACCATATTGTTTCCCATACTCAGGCATTATATCAGAAGGTTTCTAAGGGGATCTTCCTTCTGAACATGAATAAAAGCCTATTACAACTTCTGCCCAAATTTTCCAAGTGATCAAAATACAAGCCATATGAGTTATCTACCCCATATTCTTTACCCTAGTCAAGGGGAAGAGGTTATCTATTGTCAGAGTTGTAGAAGGTTTTCCACTAGTAAGTCTTCTTGAGAAGAGTGGGAGAGGTTAAATAGACACCTTGAAATGAAAGATAGGGGATAGGAGTCCATTGGGAATGAGTTTACCAGGTTGCTGAAAGACTGGTAAAGACCTACAGAAAGTTTGGCACCAGCTGAAGTACAAGTGCATGGTAGGAATGCCCGCCTAGTAATAGGAAAAGTATTGGAAGAGTTTGCATTGATGCAGGCTTGGTATTTTCAGGAATATTCCTGACAACAACCTTTCACAAGACAAAATTTTATGCGCAATTGATATCAAAAGTCAAGCAAATAATTGCAGCAGTTCCCCCAATTGGTAAAACTGTTGCAAAACAACAGTTTTTTGAAAAAGATATTGAAAATTTGGGTTTTATACCCAGCTGCGGGCCGCGCAGCCAGCCATACACCCAGCCTGATAGCTTGCCTGCTCCTGCCAGCTGGCAGGAGGCAGCGCACCCCCTATGGCAGGAATGTCCATCTCCGCTGGATGGGGAAGCTGCCAAATTGGGAAACCAAAAAAGGCAATTTCCCCAAATCCAATTTTAGGGGAAAGTGCTGCCTAAATTTGGAATCTACCAAATTTGAATGGGGCTGACAGACTGCCCTGCAAAGTCACCAATGCAGTAATTTCAGAAGTGGAATTTGGGTGCATGACAGTGCTTGAAGAGACACCAAACCAATGTAGGTCAGAGATTAACAATTCATTGCTTACAAACTCTCTCCAATCCCACTCCCAAAGGCAACCTCCAGAATTAACTCATACAGAATGGAACATCCTCCATGGTGACAATTTCAAAAATTGTTTTTGCTTTATACATTATAATTTCAATTAAAAGCTCAAAATAAAAATCAAACATTGCTTCTATTATCAATGTCAATTATTTAATCAAGAAAAAAACAATCTTTGAATATTGAAAATAAGAAAAATACTTTTTGAGAATTGTCAACATGGAGGAAATTTCCATGATGTATGAGTTAATTCTGAAGGTTGCCCTCCAAAAAGGGAATTCCAGACAACACTGAGTGTTTGGGGTCCCCTGTTCAATGTCTTTTACTATCCATGCCCCACCAAGGCTGATAGTTTATAATAAAGCTCAATCACTTGATGATACTTTGTGCTATCATTGAGCAAATTACCCCTCAATTGTTATCACATAAATCAACCAAGACTTTTACCCTTCAGAAAGTTAAAGACACTAAGCTTTGTCTGCCCTTCTCCAGGAATAGAGGATGAACCACCTTATCTTCTTGGATGTCCTTACAGCCTGCCTTGGGATTGGGGGCCACTAACACTATCAACCGCATGACCATTCAATAACCCAAATGGTGAGTACTTTTACAAGGAGTCAGCGCAGCTCAACTCCTCTGATCAGTATTCCTGGCCCACAATGGTTTTGCCCCACACCACTAATTCTGTAGCTATATACACCCTTGTATACTATGTACTCATGTATTTTCCCAGTAATTTTGGTTTTTATAATGTACATACAAAGGTCTTTCAATGGATGATGATGGTCTATCCCATTGTGACCGCGCTCACTGGGCTCCAAGTGGCCAGCTTGGGACCTTACTTAGCTAGAATACTTCCCCAATTGTTGGGTCTTTACAGTATAAACTTCTAGCTAGCCAGCACAATATACTAGTAAATGACAACTTCTCCAAGCTGATCCCTGGCTATGACCCAGGACACACTTTGGGGCTGATGACCAGCAACCCCACACTCTTTTTCCTGGACATGGAAAAGGTGTATTATTGAAGTGTCACACTGTCAAGTATATACTTTTGGGAAGTATAATAAACAAGATAAAGGGGGAAATTGAGAAGAGAATGACACTTTATTGGATATGAACATGGGATAATATATAGTATCATGGAAAGCCACATACTGTCCATGTATGTCATGGAAGTCATGGGACTTTTCTGAGTTATGTTCTTCTTAAGTCACAAGGATTATTCAGGTTATGTTTTACTTATTATCTGGATTGTTTGATCCCCATAATAGATGGCCAAATGATATCAGTGCCACTGACTTAATGATTAGTTGATAAGCCATTTAGTGACTTTTTTGGTGAATTGCCCAGGGTGTTAATTCCCCAAGAGGGAGTAATCAAAGATGTTGCAACACCAGCATATCTGTATGAAGCTATATGGGTATTTAACCTACCATAAGAGTGAAAATTCTGTATTAAACCCCTGTAACTTAATTAGAAGGTCAGGGTGATAGTTAATGGTGATCTGAATGACAACATTGAGATTAATCAGGAACTTTAACAAGGTTATTCATTATCCCTAATCTTATTCAACTTTGCAGCTAACCTGTTCCTAGTAGCAGGTAATGCACAGTTAAAAGATTTGGTTCATCCTGGCCAAGCAGCATTGTGGATGAAAGCCTTTGCAGATGACACCATTGTGGGGATACTATCTAAGTAATACACTATATGTATGCAAGAAATCCTTGAGAAGTACCAAGCAGCATCAAACGCAAAGGTGAACATTGAAAAAACAACATTGGTGAGTGTCAGAAATCCTGGTTTCAAGCCCCTGCATAGGCTTATGCCTATTTGGACATATGAGACTTTTTGCCACTTGGGAGTGTGCTTTAACTCAGTGGACATTTACAACCTCCAGAATTAACTCATACAGCATGGAACATCCTCCATGTCAACAATTCCAAAAAAATATTTTTGCTTTATCCTTTATAATTTTAATTATAAGCTTAAAATAAAAACTAAACCTTACTTTTATTTTCAGTATCAACTATTTAAGCCATAAAAAATATCCTTGGATAAATAAACTAAGAAAAATGTTTTTGAGGATTGTCAACATGGAGGAAATTTCCATGATGTATGAGTTAATTCTGGAGGTTGCCTGGACATTGGCCTCCAAGCCTATGAACAGATACTTCTTAAATTATTGGCTGACAAGATTGATGGGTGGTAGAACTACTGGTTCAATGTTATTGAGAAGGTTACAGCCTTAAACATATTCATCTATTCTAAGATGTGGTCTGTGGCACATATAGTCCCCTTTTCCATAAACTTTGAGCGCAAAGTAGCAAGTATATTGCTTAAATTCTTATGGGGCACACCCAACACATCCCTTGTGAAGATGACCATTGTCAATCTCCTTAGATCAGAAGGAGGACTAGGACTGATTGACCATGTTCAACATTGAAGACACATGTGGTAGAAGAGTCTTTGAGAGCTTTTGGTAGAAAATGTGGAATCCCCAGCAGCAGGAAGGGCAGTGAACTGGGCAAGGGCCCTGAAGATTCCTAATATGTCCACTTTCAAATTAAAAAAAGAGCTTCTTTATTTTAAAAAATACACAACAACTAAAGATACATAAGAATAGTTACATAGATGACTTGCAATAAGGAGAGCTAATGGCTGGGGGGTAAACAAGAATCTATGCCATCAAGGACCTCCTGATTTGGATCTCAAAGGACTTAAACCAAGAAACCAAAACACACAGATCAACA
Source organism: Entomophthora muscae (assembly GCA_014839935.2). Taxonomy (NCBI): domain Eukaryota; kingdom Fungi; phylum Entomophthoromycota; class Entomophthoromycetes; order Entomophthorales; family Entomophthoraceae; genus Entomophthora; species Entomophthora muscae. Next base: position 91,650 of record QTSX02007312.1, on the reverse strand, counting down.
ACAATCTGAATTGCATAACTGTGATCACTAGAAGAACAAAGAAGGTGTCAAGATTCAGGAACAAGGTGGTTAAGGACCTCAAGCCTGAACCTGAACTTCCCAAGATGATGAAGAAATGACAGGTGGTAGGCTGTCTGGTGACAGTTTCTTCTGAACAGGTGACTATGCTCACTTGTATCCCAATGATGACCACTGATGCCCAGACTCTATTATTGTGGCAGTTTAATGAAGGATTCTGGGAAGAAGCAACATTTTCAATGACCATCTCATTTGTCATGTGACCTCTGTGCGTGTCAGAATGCAGACCTAGAACACAAATTCTTTGGATGTTTTATACTGTAGATTCAGAACCTGTTGGGAAAAATGTGAGATTGTCAAATTCTTTTAAATGAACTCACCAACTTAATGGAGTAATTTTCATCTTAAAACAACTCACTTTTTATATAAAAGGATGAAAAATATTCCATTAAGTTGGTGAGTTTACACAAAAAATTTGGCAATCCCACATTTTTCCCAACAGGTTCTGAATCTACAGTAGTCATCCACTTCTGGACAGAAGTTGCAGCAATGCTGGACTTATCTGTTAGATTCAGCCCAAAATTTGACATATTCTTTATGTGAAGCCTAAGAAGAGAACCAATAGTGCTAAGGGTAGTAATGTACCACCTGGTTTTGTGGACCATCCACACCACTCAGACTAGTGTTATCTTTGACAATGGGCCTAATCAGGTGGCCATTATGAAAGAGAGAGATTGAAACCTTATGGATAATACAACAATGAGGACAGATAAGTTTGTACACACCGTCTAAAGTAATAGAAAACACATGAACACCATTGTTGAATATTCCTGGTCTGTAATAGACAGAATAATCCAATGGAAGGAAAGGTACACAAAGGGCCTCTGATATGCAACCCCACTCTGTAACAATCCTAATTCCCTCCCCCAAGGCTACATCTCTTTTAGACACCACTTCAGAACCTTAATAAAAAATATTTTCCATAAAAACATAGTTAATCAAGCACTTAAAAAACATCATTAAGGTCACATAGTACTTTAATATTAATATATTTTCTCTTTATATGCCATGGTTAAAATGTTTTTTGATTTATTATTATGAAAATACATGTTAATTTAATTGAAAATTTTCAGGTCTAGTAAGCTTAGTTAGTTCCCTCTTAAAAACTTACAATTTAAAGAAAAGATGTCAAATAAATAGGCTCCTCTATTCGCCTTCTCAACAAAAAGCTTTGTTAGCTCAGTCGGGAGAGCATGAGACTTTTAATCTCAGGGTCACGGGTTCGAGCCCCGTACAAAGCTTCGCGGCTATAGCTCAGTTGGGAGAGCATCAGACTGAAGATCTGAAGGTCCCGCGTTCAATTCGAGGTGGGCGCATTTATTTTTTTTACTTTTCAGCTAAAGGCTGTGATAAACTTTTGGTATATTATAAACCCGTTCTCATTATAAATTGTGTATTTTGTTAATCAAATTTATGTCAATGGATATGATTTTTCATGAGTTGCCTCTTTGTACTTAACCCTGATTGCTATCAATGTTAATGATGTATTAATTATTTCTAGAAATCAAAAATAAGCGATATACTGGATTATGTATTTTTATTGGATCCAATGAAAAGGTTTCTAACTTCAAATTTTCTATAAAAAAAATTTCAGCATCAATATCATTTATAGTATTTTCTGGAGAAAATCAAAGATACACTATTAATATAATAACATATCATATATGTTGACATGATTGGTAATTTTTGTATGACTTAATACTTTTATTACAACTGTATCCTTTAATATATCTGAGATACTCAACTAACTATACAGTGATATATGCTCTGATTATAATCCCAATAATAATTTTCCATTTACTTTAAACAATATATGGTTTAATTAATCAAATAACTATTCAATCTTCTGATTAAGGTTGATGAATATGTAACAATCAATATTAAATTTACCACTCACTTTTTTATAAGAATTTTGATACGCTCCACATCGATACATATTCAGTCTACCATGATGCTAATGACAACACTTTATATTTAGTACATCATTATTCATTATTTCTTGAAAACTGGATTTTCCATTCATTAAAAAAACAAACTTCTAATTTATTGAAGCAGTGGATGTAGCAATATTAGTTCTATAAATTTTTCTTGATGAATATATATTAATAACCCCTGAAGAAAACCACTAATATATAACCAGCTTCTTTTAGGGATTTTTATATCTATCCCAGAGAGGATCCTAAAACACTATTTCATCTACCATCATTAACTGCATTTATCAGTGTTAATAGCAAACATGTCTTAGTCAAAGAGTTCAGGAATGGACTCTACTTATCATATACACTTTAAAGCCTTTCGACATAAAAGTATAAAATATTAATTATCAATAGAGGGACAGAGCCCTTGAACCCCAGCTGCATTAAACAAAACCCGCATTTAAATATGATAAATTTACAAGACCAGGTGAGTACCACCACATAAGCACACATTTTGGGATTTTTTACTTCATGTTTCCTCACACATGAATGGAGAGTGGATAGTATAAAATATGACTCCTTTATTACATTTGTTGAGGGTCTGATGTACAATTATTCCAGCTGTTGCCAACACAAGTAACATCCAGCCATCACCTGGTTTGGCACCAATCTAATAAAAGGTTTGACTTTCCCAAATTGGCAGTCAATCAATATCCCATGACCCATCTAGATATCCTGCTACTCTAATCTGACTCACACCTGACCTCCAATATTCGATCTGACTTGAGTCCCTGCCACATCAAACACAGTATATAAGCCTAAAACATTATCCAATAAAAGTACTCTTCTCCTCTAAACCTATCTTTCAAGCTTTCCCATAATTTGTTTCTCATCACAGTCATAAAAATAGATTATATTAACAACTTCTTATATATAAACTCTTAGCTATATTTATATTATCCTTTATATCATGAGATATATTATTGGGGAGTTTAGATACAAGATTTACTTTACTCAAGAGATATCTAGAAGCAGCAAAACATTGATTTATAAATAACATACTGTGTAAATACAAGATTTTTAATAAAACACATAAATTTCAAACTCAACATACATGATTTTCTATCTTAAGTATAATTATTTCCTGAGTTAATAAAATAATCAATAAAACCAACTATTAATTTTTATGTTTTCTGAATAATTTAAAAAAAATTTAAATTCTAAATTATGATTAAAAAGCCAACAAGTACCAGGAAACCTACCAAACGAATGAAGGATATATGTATCAGAAATACAGAATCTCAATATAAAATTTGATGTTTCCATGATTTCTATTGATTTGAGGACATCCTGAAATACCTAAAAAGCAGAAAATACAAGGTTACCAAATCCAAAAGAAATATTAAAAATAACAGTCAAGGTAAATTTATAAGAAACTTTATTTTATGGTGTCTTAAAAAGACAGCCAAATAATTCATAATAGATCCACAATGGTTTTTTTGGGAATCACTAATACTCTCAGAAATTCACCCAATTTTATTTTAGGACAACTAAAAACTGTATACATATATTTAACAAATTAAAGATACTTGACAATAAAATTGATCAAGAGATCCATTCCTCTTAGTGAGCTTATTTTTTTTGATAAAAATACATTGTCAAAAGTAAAGCCTTATTGAGAAAATATGTGATTTATAAATTAAACTCATACAATTTGTGATCTAAAGTGCTATTTGACAATTCTGTCCATTTGTTGCAACCAAGTTTCCAGACTTGCCTGCCAACATATCTTACAATACACAGGGGACACTTGATAATTTGCCCCTTGACATGTCTAACAACATGAACTAATCTGATGACAAAGTCAAACTGTGGGCACTTTCTCCTAATTAGAAGTGCTACCAATTTGACCTTCTGATTCCCGCACAAATTATCCTTGGCTTCAAACCTTACATGGAACATGTCACCATGCCACACCCTTGTGGCTGGGTGGCTTTCCCCATATAGTATATTAGTCACAGTACTCTATAACAAACAACATCTTATTTTATTCATTCTCATCCTTTCTATTGGACTGTTGTCTTCCCCAATCAAATAATGAACCCTCATTGGTTCAGTTGCAACAGTGATAGCAGAAGTAGGTTCACAACCTACATAAAATTCCCCCAAGAAAGGACATAGTACAAGCTGTATGGCTACTCCCCATCAAAAAACCTTCCTGTCAATCCCAGAGGGGGACATCCCCAACAGGTACGTCATCTATCAAGGTCAACTGGTACTTACAAGTGTGTATAATTGATTCTGCCTTGGGCAGCGCAAAGGAAGTGTCACCCGTCCCAGTTGGACCTCTCTCAGCGCAAGCTCAACCTTCATCTTGGATCCTTTGCAGGAGGTGTTGAAGGAGCTGATATTATCAGTTGGCTCCACTCCACCAAAACTCGCCTCCATATCTGTCAAGTACCTGAGCCCCTATGGATTGCCACTGCTTAAGGCCGCCTTATGGGGCCTGCTGAAGTCTGGTTCACCAACTGGGCCAGCCAAGTAATAGAAATTACCTGGGCATTATTCAGGGATGCTGTGAAGTCCCTCTATAGTGAAACATTTTCACCCATTGTGGTAGGAACTCCCCTCCTGGTCATTAAACAGACTGGGTCCATTCCTGAATATCTTGCCCTCTGGCAGCAAGATCTTGCCGCCACCCCAGAAGCTGTGACTGATGGGAACACCCTGCTTCTTAACTTGATAGTTAATGGGCTTAACCCCCATATCTGCAAGTGAGTTCCCATAGGTTGATGCACCTCCATTGATGACTGCTACAAGGCCATTGTGGAGGCCAATAATCAGGCTTCAATGGGCTTCTAAAGTTTCAATGATTCACCACCCCAACCTCATCCTGAACCTGGCAGCGCTCACAACCAAGTAGGTTGCTGCCAGCCACACCAACAGGAAAATGGGGTTAAGTGTCCCTGCAAGGGGGAACTTCAACTAGCCCAGATTGTTGTGTTTGGCTCCAGGGGACAACATCCTGGAGGACACAGCAGGAAATCTTTATTACAAAAGATTTGAGGGTCAAAGCTAGCCTTGGGATAGCCTTCAGGGCAAAATTAAGGGAACATAACTTAATTTCCTGGAAAACAAGATGTAAAAGTCCTTTTGGCAGAAAGGACAGGAAAAGCTTGAAGATTATAAAAGCCAACACAAATGTGGATAAACTTATATTTATTAGGAGTAATGTTTCTACTTTAAATAGTTGACAAGGGACAGTGATCACTCAATAGGAAGACAGAGTGGCTGAGGGGGTCACTTTGGGATGAGGTCATACCAGGATCAATCACAGACAGGTACAATAATCTGGAATGGGTGGATATTGAACCAGACCCATTTGCAGAAGGCAGGGAATTTCCAAACTCAAAGGCAAAACCAGCCAAATCTTTTCAACTATCAATATTCAAAGGCCAGATCAAAATAGCATTGATTGCACAATTTACAACATCTCCCCCCTCAAGATTAGACACAGGGAGTTGATATTTTTGAAGGAATTTGGAGTGAACACAGGCAAAAGGACGTCCAGAAGACAGTAGTTTCATGGTGTACTCAACACCCTTCTTAAAGGTGACTTCACAGGGCCCAACCCATAGGGAATCCAGCTTGTGGGCTCTACCACCTGTACAATTCTGGTAGTAGAGAACTAGATCACCTACTTGATACTCAGGGAGGGGGGCTCTAGTAGCATTGGACAGGGAGAGCTCCAGAGCCTTAAACTTATAAGCAGTGGAGTAAGCGGTTGCCTGGATGTCAATGATACAATTGGTTAAGTCTTCAATGTGGACCTCAGGATTTGCAGACATATCAAATTTGATCATAGGGGGTCCCAAGATTGAGGGGGTAGCGGCCTCATGTCCATACAGCATGGCAAATGGGGATTGGCCAGTCACCTGGTGTCTACTAAGGCGGTAGGCAAAGAGGGCAGCAGGGAGGAAAATGTCCCAATTGGTAGCGTCAGAGAGCATGAGTTTTCTCATGATGGATACCAGGGTGGAGTTTGCTTGTTTGACAGTTCCATTGGTGGAGGGATTATATGGCGCAGAGAACAACTGGTGAGTCCCCATAGCTTCAACAATAGAGGTGATGAGGCAAGCATTAAAGTTGGTACCATTGTCAGAGAGCAGGACTTGAGGGCAGCCATGTCAATAGAAAATATCTTGCAGCAAGAAAGTAGCTGTGGTCCTAGCTGTTATATCTTTTGTTGCTCTGGCTTCAACCCACTTGCTAAAGTGGTCTACAGCAACCAAGATAAACCAACATCCCAACCTAGACCAGGGAAAAGGCGCAACAGCATCAATACTCACTCTGTGTAAGGCATGCTTTGGAGGATAGAGTTTGAATTGGTGTTGGGACAGACAAGGATGTTGAGCTGACAGGAATGACAGGAGACAAGGACATCAGGGATCAAAAGGCGCATATTTTCCCAGTAGAAGTTTTTGCACAACCAGTCATGAGTCTTGGCTATGCCTCCATGGCCAGTGTCAATGTGAGCTTGGAGGATGATGGCTATCCTCATGCTAGGGCGAACATAGGGTAGGTAGGCATTGTGGACCTTTTTGAAGAGCTGTCTATCACAAATTATAGTGTCCTTGGATAGGGTCTGTAGTGCCAAGTGGATGTCTTCTGGCTCAGTGGTCCAAGAGTCAGAATACCCTATTAGTTTGTATAGTTTATCAGCATCAGCAGGATGGATAGCTAGGATTGGCATTCTTGACAGACCATCAGCGTTCTGATGTTGGGCCCCAGGACAGTGTATCACAGTGAAGTCATACCCTTGTAGATGCAGAGCCCAATACGCTAGTTGACCTTCAGGTTCCTTTAGCTGTTGTAGCCATTTGAGGGAGGAGTAGTCTGTGACTACCATGAAGTGGGTTCCATAGATGTAATGCCAAAACTTTTTCACCACATGCAGCACCGCCAGACATTCCTTCTCAGTGACACTGTAGTTCTTTTTGTGCTTATTGATGACTCTTGATGAGTAGAATACAGGTTGATCCACACCTTCATTGTCAAGTTGGGCAAGGATGGCACCCACAGCTACTCCACTAGCGTCAGTATACAAGATGAACTCTTTATTATAATCAGGATAGAGTAAGATAGGAGCCTCCTTGAGCTTGGCCCTCAGTGCTTCTAATGCTTGTTGTTGGCTGTCAGTCCATTCAAAGGAGACGCCGCAAAGCAGTTGGACGAGGGGTTTGCTCAGTTCAGCAAAGTCAGGGATGAACTGTTGGTAGTAGCCTATCATAATAAGGAATACTTGAACCTCACAAAAATTTGTGGGAGGTAGCATCTTTTCAATGGCTTCCACCTTATTATTCATGAGGCAGATTCCAGTTTAAGTGACTTCATGCCCTAGGAACTCAAGATATTCCTTGAAGAAGGAGCACTTGGAGGGTTTGAGTTTCAAGCCAGTCTCACACATTTTGATGAAGACAGCCTTGAGGTGATCCAAGTGGTCAGTAAAGGTAGCGCTGAATACAGTGATATCATCAAGGTAAAAATGGACACAAGAGAGCTTTAGATCTCTTAGGATGGAGTCCATAGCCCGTTGAAATGTGGCAGGGGCATTGCAGAGTCCTTGGGGCATACAAGTGGGTTCAAAGAGGCCTTCTGAGGTAATAAGCACAGCCTTTTCTTGATCTTCAGGAGATAAGTCAACCTTCCAGTACCCTGAAGTTAGATCCATGGCAGAGAAAAACTTGGAACCACCCAGACGTCTGAGAGCATTGTCAATTCTGGGCAAGGGGTACAAGTCTTTCTTAGTGAGAGAGTTCAGGCGGCAATAGTCCATTACAATGTGGTGTCTCCCATCTTTCTTCTTGAGAATCAGTAACAGGGAAGCCCAAGGACTTTGGGAAGGAGCCAGTAACCCAGCGTCCAGAAGTTGCTTGAGTTCCTTAGACACCTGAGCATCTTCCACCCTACTACGGCAGTATGGTTTAGCACAGAAAGGGGTTGCATCCCCAGTATCAATCTGATGGATGACTCCTTTAGCTAGGCCATAGTCTGTAGGTCCAGAGGCAAAGATGTTGCTGAACTGATTGAGCAGGTCCAACACGTCTTTTTGTTGAACAGGGGACAGTTGGGGAAATCAGCAGCAGTGAACAAGGAAAGAACTTGAGGGTTGTCTTCCAGTAGATTGAAATCACTGAAAGTTCCAAAGGGGTAGAGGGAGGATACTTGCTCTGCTCCCAGTATACAACCATGACCTACAACCTGGCCTCTGGTCACCTGCATGGGCAGGGCCGTCAGGTTAGCAAGCAGTAATTGTACAGGCTCTTTGTGGGTTTGGTCTAAAATCCCAGGACACAGGCGGGGCTTGGTACAACTTAAGGATTCAGGTGAGTAAAGTTCCAAGAAGGACTTTTCAGGTAGCTCATATGAAATCTGGGAATCAATCACCACTTGGGAGCCTGGGGGGACGGTGATAGCCGCTGGCGCTAGCAGAGGTACCCCTTCTTCTGCAGGGCAGAAAGGAGGAGGGGTACACATGTTGGAGGAGTGAGCCCTATACTTGAGAGAAAAGATACCTGTAGGGTACTCATGCACACAAGTTTTAAGACGTTTTCCTGGAAGGCGCGGAGGTTCCTCAAAAATCAAAGGAACCTCATATCCCAAGAGCAAAAGGTATCCATCTTGTAAGTTTACAATCCTATTATAATCTTGGAGGAATTGAGTACCAACCAAGAGGTCATAGCTTTTGTCCTCTAGGACCACAGCAGGGGAAGCAGTAAGGACTTTCCCAAACCTCATGGGTAGAGCGGAGTAGGCACCTATGGCTCAAGTTTGGGCCATGCCAGCTGTGCCATACAACTGCGTGTAGTTGAGGTCAGGGGCCAACCTAAGTTTCTTAATTAGTTTGGAAGATACTATGTTGACTGGGGAACCTGTGTTCAAGATGGCTTTGATCTTAACCTTTTGGATTGATAAATCCACGCGGGTTGTATCTTTTCCAAAGGGAGGCAAGACTGCCAACACGTCTTGCGCAGCCCTTGGCTCCTTTTCCCATTTAGTTAGCATGCACTGTAACACAGGAATTTCTTTATATACAGTCTGTAGTGGGAGAGATACGGTTACATTGTGGAAAAGAGCCTTGGCTAGTGTCAGGGATTTTTTCCCTGACTACTTGAATCTTATTTATACACATGGTAACAACAAGCTTACCAACCAGCACCAGAACAAATACTCAAAGAATTTAAAGTCACAAACTTCACAAAACACACTTTGCAATGATGTTGTTGGTCTCAGAAGCCTTGGGAACCGGATTCAAACCCTGAACTCTGCTAAAGAATGCAACATTAGTATCAGCTCTTCATCAAACATTGAATTACCTATTTATGAACATTTAATTCAATTGTTTTTTGCTTTTAAAATGCTTTTCAAATTTGAAAGCGTTAATATTAAGAGTGCAAACGTCATTTACTGCTTGGCAGCTGATTGGCTGCTTTGGATCATCTTGACGGCCACAGATTTTCTAGAAGAAGATGAAACAGAGGCTCTGCTCTTCACTTCTCTTGATAATTAAGAAAAGAACTGCTTAAATTGCAATGATCTTGTGGCTTTTTTTTGGTTCCCTCTCCTTTAACAATATGATTTTATTCCATCTCCAGCTCCATTTCAATGCACAGATTGCCCAGGTATTAACTTTGACCATCATATTTATGAAAATCATTTGCATTCCCCTCTGATCTCCCCAATATCCACTTAAATTTTACAGCCTCCATTGTTGAAAGCTATTTAAGTGCCCACTTTTTATTCTTTCCAATTTTTCCAACAATAAAGACTATCCTATTTTCTGATACTTCTACCTTTTCTGACACAACTCCATTTCTGAAGCCATGAAAGGAATCCTATTCCTATCCTGGTTTCTAGTTTACTTCTTGCCAGTGGTTTTTGCCTTGGAAAATCCAACTCCTACAACTGACTGGTACAACTCCTCTCCTGATGATGCCCACCAAAAGGAATCCCTTGCCAATGGATTATTCAAATACCTGTCTGGACATTGGGGACGTAAGTTCAACTATGGTTGCTCATTTACTACTCCTCCTGTTGAACCAACCCTTGTTAGACCTTACGCTTCCTTTTACCTCTTAGTGTATTTGGTGGGCTACTATCTACTAGGGCAATTAAGTCCTATGTTTGGAAGGTTTGCCTATCTAGGACAGCTTGGGCATCTTGCAATGGTCATGGTTCCTATTGGTTTGGTCATAGCAGGATTGAATGTAGGGGCCTTGGCCCATCAGCTGGGAAGTTTATTCCCTGCAAAGTGGGTCCCTGACAGCTAGCTTGGCTGCTTCCTCAGAAGAGTCAAACAAGATGAAGGGTTGGTGGGCTTGAGCTAGGTAAGGGCAAGCCACCATGGACTTAGCTTTGCTTGTAGGTACTCAGGATGTGGTGGTAGTCTTCCCAGAGCAAAGCTTGTATGGTACAGGGATGGTTTCCAGAACAGCCAGGACGGAATAGCCATAACTATCAGAGTCTTCACTATCAGAATCTTTGGGCTCCAAATCACTGGAGATATTGTGAAATAGATGAAGGATAGTTGGGCCAGAAAAAGAGGGAGTTTCCTCATCAGACAGAGGATCAGGGGGAGACGGGGAAGATTGGTCAGCAGAGAGCGTCTCTGTTTCTAAGCTGACCTCTCTTTTCCTGCCTGTTCCTTGGGATCACTACCTTTCACTTGGGGATTAGTGCAAGCGCGCAAGTGGTGCCCAATCTGATCAAAGTTATGGCAGACTTGCCTCTTAGCCTGTCCACTAGTATCCAGAGTCATAATGCACGGCATACAAGAGGTAGTCCCAGCATTATTGGCTTTATTCTCACGTACCACCATACCTCCATGTGTCAAATGCATGTCTTGTAGGAGCGTCTTAATACTCTTCATGGAAGTGAGTGAAGCCTTGTGTGCCTTAAAGTGTAGACATAGAAGCTGGTTCACCTTCAAAGCTTTTGAACAAGCCGTGTAGGCTTCCCAGGGAGTTAACTGTCAACTAGTAATTAACTGCTGGCCTTCAATGTAGAAACAATCTGCAAACTCAGCCAGGGTTTCCTTGGGTTTGAAAGCAATGTTCATAAATGCATCCTTCTTGACCTCCAAGCTGAGGTCTCCTCCAAACTCCTCAATAAGAAGGCGTTTCATACCCTCCCAAGTGACAATGGAGGGGAGCTCAAGGACCACAACTTCCTGGCAAGTGGGATGGAGACAGGTAGGGATATGTTCCTTCTTGAGCTAGTTGGTAGCCCTACACATTGCAGTTTTGTAAATGGTCAGAAAGTTAGCAATGGTAGAGGTCTTTGGATCAAATATCTGTTTGAAGGTTGGCTTATAGTTTGGGTCAATAGAGGAGGACAAGGACTGACTGTTTTCACCAGAGTTGAGGACATTAATATGAGGGTTGCCCTCAAACTCGGATTCAGCAGCAGGTTGTCTAGCCCAGAGGAGTCAAAGGCTTTCCTCTAAAGTGTCCAAGGTAGAGCTGTTTTGCCTACTAATGTCTTGAGCAGTGGCGGTAGCAGTCCCAAATTCATCAATCTTGATTTGTTGCACTGCCAAGGTGCCAGCAATCCCATTGACACGGGTAGCCAGAGAAGTGGTCTGAGCAACCAAGGGGGCAACTTGTCCATTTAGGGTCTCAGTAAAGCAGGAGAGGTTTTGGAACTCTCTTTCCAATGCATCTTGCCTATCAGCTACATCATTTGTCACTTTGGCAAGTTGATCTAGAGCACACACAGTGGACCCGGGGTTGACTTTCTAGACCAGGGCAACAACCATGATATTCATGAGTGTCAAAACCGCAGGCTTGACCCACCAGCAAGGTTCCAATCAAGAGGGTTTGTGACCTGCAATCTGATTACCCGGTCACTCAAAGCCAGAATAGGAAGTCAACTCAAATTACCAAATCCATCAACATGAACAGATGATGATCCTATACGGTGGATACCTCCATTTGGCACTTGACTCACCAACAGGATCAAGACACCCCCCTCTTCCATCCAGCTGTATGATCACCAATCATGTTCCTGCTATCCATTGATTCACAATAGCTATATAATCACTATCTCACAATAAAGATTATTATCTATCTCCTAAATAGTTTTTCCCCGTGTAACTCTGCTAAAACAGCACAGTTACAACATTGTAGCACAGGTAGGCTCTCCATCATACCTTATCTTGAAAAATTCCGCCTGTTGCCCCCACACGCCACGGCCAACAAATCATCAACAGAATTATGGCTGGCCTCCTGCCTAACTGGACACCGTATACTCCTGGTACTGAGATAACTGATGGCTTTGTTCTCTACCAAAACACAGTGATCCCGCTAATTGCCTTCAACGCCCTGTATGCCCAAGGGTTCTTTCAGACGCCTTTCTCAATGCCACAACCAGCTGACAAAACCACCATGCCCGCCTATGTTGCACAAAGACTCCGCAGTGCCGCCTTGGAGCCCTTTGCAGGGGCCAACAACAACAATGCTGCCGCATGGATCCAGTCTGCCCAAAGCAAGCTGGCTCAGATGGAATGCCTGCAGCAATTTTGGATTGCAGAGATTTCCATTTGTCTGACCCATGACGCTGGCACCTGGTGTGACAAGTGGCACAAAGAGAACACTGACAAGAACTGGGACACCTTCAAACAGGACTTCTTGGCAAGATTTGTGTTTAAGGATACAGTGCTCATGATCATACGCCAAGTAAAGAACCTAACTCAGACAGGCACTGTGAAGGAACTCACCCACACCTACAAGGAACTCTGTCTCTGTGCCCCATCTGACATGGACTTTGACACCCCAGCAACACACCTCATGTACTACAACGCTCTCAAGTTGCACGTAATGAGGCATGTGAACCTGGACCAGGTTACCAACCTGCAAAGCCTGTACCATGAAGCAGAAAAAGCGGAACAAACATCCAACACTCTGCACAAGGCACAGACTGGGAAACAAGAAAGACCCAAGGACTCCCATTCAAGCAGGCGCTCCTCTCAATCACCTCCTGGAGGCAACAGCAACAACACCAACCACAAACCCACCAGTTCAAATGGGCATGGGAATGGAAATAACGGCCAATCAAATCATACCCATTTCTGTGTCACTGCCACCCAAGGCAACCAAGACAAGGAAAAAGCCAGGGGAGAGCACTAAGCAAGCCAAGCTCTCCCCACACAACTCCTGACTTGTCCAACAATGAATACCAACCCAAGGACGTGGACCAATGCCCAATGATCCAAGTGCCCTCAGAAGACCCATGTGGTGCTCAAGGGTTGGAGGGTTGGTTGGGAAGTAGCTGAGCAACTGGGTACACAACAGGAATATATTCTTCTTACTCAACAGAACCTCTAATTTTGGGCTCTGCAAGTAATTTAAGATGTGTAAGTCTATTGTTGTGTAAGTGTATAAGTTCTTGTTTATTAGGGACCCTAGGGGGTCTTTTTATACTTGATGAGGAGGAGGGAAAAGAATGGGTGAGTCATGCTGACTAGGGTTTAGACTGTCAGGCAATGAGCTTATTCTTGGAGGGCTGAAACATACTGGGGGATATTCAGAAGGAAATAGATTGGATTGGGCAAGAAGTGAACATTTGGGCATGTGATCTGAGGTCAGGTGGTTGCAGCACGTAGTAGGGCCGTCTCTGGGGAATAGAGGGTAGAATAAGGTTTCAGACTACTCTCTTTCAGGGTTCCTACTTTGGCAAAAAGAGGGGCAGAAGATCACTATACCAATTTACATAGTGGGTACAAGCCATGAGTTGATAATCAATGCATCTGCAGCTAGCTGCAGATGCGTCAATGGGTCATTAATTGTTATATGTAAACCTATTTTGATGGGTCACCAATCAATGCATCTGCAGCTAGCCGCAGATACTCCAATTGGTCACTAATTGCCATAGGAAAACCCATTCTGATGGGTTGCTTTCTGACGCATCTGCGGCTAGCCGCAGGTGCATTGATTTGTCTATAGTCAGAGACAACACAATCTAATTTGGAGAGTTACCTTCCAATGATAATAACAAAAAAGGGCAGCAGTTCCCCTTATATTTATCCAAAAAATGAAGCATTCTAAACAAGGCACTAATAGGGAGTGGCACCCAGCACCACAACCCAGTACTGTACATCATTGCCAGACATCCCAATAAATTGATGTCTTACCCTTTCTGCTTTTGCAGTTACACAGGCTCAGCACTCTTGGACTTGGGTGCAGATTGAACCTTAGTCAACAGCAGCTTTGTGGATAAGTTCAAGCTGGCCACTAATCCTTTGCGGATTAAAAACGTGGTCCTGGCTGATGAACATCACATTGCCGTGACAAAAGAGACTGCCCCCTTCTCTGTCATGCCTGAGAACCTCCACTCCACCATCCAAGGTCCCGTCATTGACTTCCCTAAGTTTGACATTGTACTGGGACTAGGCTGGTTACGGAAAAACAACCCCCATGTGAACTGGGCAACCTCAGTTTTGACCATCAAGCGTGAAGGTGCCAACCACCAAATTTACCCGGACTCTGTAGACCAACTCCTACAAGACCACGTCTTTGTACGCACACAGAGACTTTGGACAAGAAGGAAAGCCTGAAAGCAATTGACTGAGACTCCTGCCAGTATGAAATCATACACTTCAAGGACCACCAGGACACCTCCACACTGCAAGATTGCAACATTGTGGCCCAGCACCCAGAAATATTCAAGGAGGCATTACCCGGGCTACCCCCTGAGAAACACATCCAACACTCTATCCAACTCAAGGGGGCTGTACCCAAGGCATGCCCCATTTACAGGCTGACCCCAAACAAGGACAACACCCTGCGCGCCTATCTCAAGGAGGCACTGGAAAAAGGACTTATCCGCCCCTCACAGTCTCCCTTTGGGGCCGCCGTATTCTTTGTGGCTGAAAAGGACAGTACCTTACGCCTGGTCACAGACTACTGCGCCTTAAACAAAGTCACTATTAAGAATTATTACCCATTACCACCAATCAACAATCTCTTTGACGCCTTGGGAGGAGCCACCATCTTCTCCAAGATTGATCTAACTGCAGGCTACAACCAGATTTGTATCAAGGAGGAAGACATCCCCAAGACAGCCTTCTGCACTAAGTACAGTTCCTACAAATGTCTGGTACTCAACTTTGGCATGAACAATGCCCCGTCCACCTTCATAACCTTCATGAACAAAGTGTTTGCGCCACACATAGGCAAACACGCACTAGTGTACCTGGACAATATTATTGTCTACAGCCTATCAGTGGAACAGCACCACAAAGACCTGGAGGAAGTCTTTGCAACCCTGGCACAACACAAACTGTTGACCAAGCCCTCCAAATGTCAGTTCTTCCAAGAGCAACTACCCTTCTTGGGACATATAGTCTCAAAAGACAGCATCAAACCCGACAGTCAGAAGATACAAGTCATCTGCAAAATGCCACCTCCCAAGGACAAATCAGAACTACACACTTTCTTGGGAATGGTGGCCTATGTACAGCGCTTCATACCCAACTGCAGCGTCTTGATTGCCCCCTTGTCTGCCATAACAGGCGCCAAGTCCAAGTTTGTATGAACCCCCCAACATGACCTCTGTTTTTGACGTCTCAAGGAAAAGCTCACAACAGCGCCCATCTTACAATACCCCAAACAAGACGGAGAATACCAGATGGAAACCAACGCTTCAGATGAATCCATTGGGGGAGTACTACAAATTAAGAAAAGTGATGGTGATTTCCTTCCTGTAGCCTACAAGTCACGCAAACTGACGGAGGGCAAGTGTTGATACCCAATCCATGACAAAGAACTGTTGGCCACTGTACACTGCCTAGTCAAATGGCGCTGTTACCTGGAACAGCAGGAAGAATTCACAGCACTAACCTATCATAAGTTGCTCATCTATTTCAAGACACAAGCAAACCTGTCACGCCGCCAAGCGCAGTGGATGGAAATCTTAGAAAGATTTAACATGCTCATCCAATATAAGCCTGGGGCCAAACTTGCCATGGCAGACGCCCTGTCCCGCCTATATGTCTGAGCTTCTAGGGGAGGGAATGGGCTTGACCCAGACTGGCCTCTCCTAGTGCTCCATACAAAAGACAAAGGGTTCCCTGCAGGCACAACCAATATCACCAAAGAAACAGTCATCAAGAATGTGCACCTCTTTGTTGACGTAAACGGGACTCTTCACAGAAAAATGTCAGATGGCACAGCCATTCCCTACATTCCCACACATCAACAAGTCAATACCATTCTTTGCTACCACATGGATCTTGGACATACTAAGAGCCAAAATCTATATGAATTCCTAAAACATAAAGCCTGGTGGCCAACCCTATACCGCAATGTTCAGGAAGTGCTAGAACAGTGCAAGGTCTGCAAAAAGTTTGCCAAAAGCAAAACTCCGCCTAAGTCTGTACTCCCCATTCAAACCCAACTACTGTTCAAGGTATGGGCTCTTGACATTGTGGGCCCCATGCCAGGAAAACACAACAACAAAAAATACATCATCCTAGCCATTAATTTTGCAACAAGGTGGCCAGTAGCCCAAGCAGTGAAAACGCACACCAGTAACAACATCCAACAATTCATTGGCAAAGAAATAATCAGCATGTTTGGAAAGCCAGAACTCCTGATAACCAATGGGGGCAAAGAATTGACCTCCAAAGACACTAATGTGTACCTCACCAAGAATGGGGTCAAACACACTGTCACAACACCATACCATCCACAGGCCAAGGGACGCGTAGAGCGGCTAATGGTAGCCTCATGCAAGCCCTAGCTAAACTCACCGCCAGGAGATCTGAAGACTGGTATAAGCAGCTACCAACTGCTTTACTTGTGTGCCAAACCTAAGTGAACAGATCCACTGGGAAAAGCTTGTTTGAACTGGTATACAGCACACAGCCAAATATCATTCAAGCATTGACAGGACCCAAACAGGAAATTCTAAGTCAAGTCCCCCCTTGCTCAGATCCTCAAGTAATAGAGGCCAACAGCAAACAAGCAGCCAAAGAAAAGGAACACTTACAAAAGACCTTTGTTTCCATCCGCCAGAGACATGAAGTCAGGGACAAAGTCTGGGTCATGAATGTTGAAAAAAGCAAACTACAACCCAAAAAAGTAGGGCCAGCAATCATTCTAAAGGTAAACAACAATAACACTTACCTTGTGCAAGGGCTCAGGAAACGCAGACAAGACAAGACCTTACACCACAACCACCTACAACCCTGCAAAGCAAGACAGAAACAAAAAGAAACCGCCCTGCCCGCCATTAAACAACAACTGGTTTGATATGGCGCTCAGGCAACCAACAACCTCCCTGATAACCTGCCCCCAGAGGAGGCCAACCTTCAGCCAGGGGGTGTTGAAACCGCAGGCTTGACCCGCCAGCAAGGTTCCAACCAAGCGGGTTTGTGACCCACAATCCAATTATCTTGTCACCCAAAGCCAGACTAGGAAGTCAACTCAAATTACCAAATCCAACAACATGAACAGATGATGATCCTTCACAGTGGATACCTCAATTTGGCAGTTGACTCATTATCAGGATCAATCCACCCCCTTCTTTCATCCAGCTGTGTGATCACCAATAATGTTCCTACTATTCATTGATTCACAATAGCTATATAATCACTATCTCACAATAAAGATTATTATCTATCTCCTAAATAGTTTTTCCCCGTGTAACTCTGCTAAAACAGCATAGTTACAACATGAGCGTGAGTATTAACAACTTCACCTTCCTCTTCATCTTCAGATTCAGATGAAAAATCTTCAGAATTAGAGAGGCGCTGTCTTAAGTACTCTATTTCACCTTGTAAGGTAGCCACCTGATCAGTGAGGGAGGTAATACGAGAGTCAGGCATAGGTTTGACTGGAGGGGGGTTCTGCACAGAAGCTTGCTGTCAAGTGGTAGCCTTGAGTTCAGCAATGGCCTCCCATACCTTGGTTTTGAAATCAGATGGGGTCTCAACAAGTGGAGAAGGAGGAGTCACCTCAATAGAGGCTACCATGTCATCCACATAATTTTGCACTTGGTATAGAGTGTTGCCTAGTGTAGCCTTATCTAGACTGTATTGATGCTGCAGGTGGCGGCCCCAAGTATTGACATGTGCTCCTATCAATTTGAGTTGCAAGTTGACATGCTCTCTGAATTGATTGAGCTCACTAACCAGAGTGTCAAAGTCCTGCCAATGGTTTAGCAGAAAAGCCTTGATTTGCTCACGCCATGCGGACTGATGTTCATCTAATTTGCATAGTCAATCCATTATGTATCCAGGGAGCAAGGAACAAAGGGAGTTCAGGGAGGCAATTAAATACTTCTGTGACACTAACGAGTTACGCTGGTTGTCAGAAATACAAGCAAAGAGACTTTGTGACCATTCTTGGTAGGCCATATTTTGAGCGTGGTTACTTGAAACGGCGGTGGCTACAGCATCTAACAGTTGATTTTGGGATCCTAAGGCAAGTTGGTGGTGAACTGGGCAGGTTGGATGAACTGGTTGACCAACACGCCAATAGTATCCATGGATTCCATCAACGCAGGGGGGGGAGACCAAAGTCCAAAAGGAAAGAATACAGGTCTTTGGAGGCGTACCTGGAACGGAGGCCAGGGATAGAGTGCATGGCTACTGTGCCAGAATGAAGAAGGGAGCAAGCGGCAGCACAAGCTTGCTCATAGTTGAGGGAGAAAGCAGGAAGGGGGGCCCACATGGGCCTGGGAGACCAAACCAAAACCATAGGATTTGCAGGAGCATTGGTGATGTCTTCTTCTAGAGGGGGACTAGAAACTTTAGATTGATCTGGTACTTTGGAAACAAAGGAAGAGGGCCCAAAAATGCACATGGGAACGGGGTAACCAAGGGGCTTGCAGCCCCTGTAGTGAGCACCATTTTGTTGTGTTTAGCTCCAGGGGACAACATCCTGGAGGACACGGCGGGAAATCTTTATTACAAAAGATTTGAGGTTTGTAGCTAGCCTTGGGTTAGCCTTCAGGGCAAAATTAAGGGCACATACCTTAATTTCCTGGAAAACAAGATGTAAAAGTCCTTTTGGCAGAAAGGACAGGAAAAGCTTGAAGATTATAAAAGCCAACACAAATGTGGATAAACTTGTCTTTATTAGGAGTAATGATTCTACTTTAAATAGTTGACAAGGGACAGTGATCACTCAATAGGAAGACAGAGTGGCTGAGGGGGTCACTTTGGGATGAGGTCATACCAGGATCAACCACAGACAGGTACAATAATTTGGAATGGGTGGATATTGAAACAGACCCATTTGCAGAAGTCAGGGAATTTCTAAACTCAAAGGCAAAACCAGCCAAATCTTTGCAACTATCAATATTTGAAGGCCAGATCAAAATAGCATTGATTGCGCAATTTACAACACAGATTGAAGACCAGGAAAAAGTTTGGGGTTTGCAGTTACAAGAGGCTCTACAACCCCACTTGACTCTCACTCTCAATCCCTCCTTGCAAAAAGCCCCTGTGATTACAATGTGCATGAAGTTGAAGCCCTTGATGTATTCAAGGTCCATAGCAACAACCCCATACTTCAAGCAAGCCATTCTTCAAATAAAGTAACTTTCTTGGCCTATCCCTTCTGTTTCCATGGGAACACCCACAAACTATTGGTAGATACTAGGACCAATCACACTATGGTTGACCAGGCTTTTGTTGTCTCTTAATAACTAGACCAAGTACTAAGCTGGTTCAAGGCAGTATGAGTGGCTGACTCCCGTAGAGTAGCAATTACCCATGAGACGGTACCCTTCTCTGTGAGGATGTGGAATATCCAGGTTAAGCTCTCTGGGCCAATTATGGCAGGGCTCAGCCACAATGTCATTGCTGGCCTTGACTGGCTTTGTCACAACCATCCTTACATTAACTGGGATATGTCTGTAATTACCCTCAATAGAAATGGGGTGGGTTTTCAGATATATCCCATTGAAATGTTTAAGTTTATTCATGATAACATGTTTGTCAGAATAACATAAACAGGATCATATGATTTCAAGGGGGAAACTAGACTTCAATCAATGCTCAGTCAAAGTTATCCGCGTGGAACCACCAGCAGCCCTCCCCTTGACCACTCTGTCTCCACCAGCACTTATTGCGCTCCTCAAGGAGTATAAGGATGTTTTCAGTGAAACACTGGATCAACTACCCCCTCCCCAAGAGATCCAGCATTCTGTACAACTGCAAGGGTTGCTCCCCAAAAAACTTCTCCTCTATTGCTTAACACCAAAAGAAGATGAAACCTTCTGTCAGCACTTTTTAGACACACTCAATAAGGGCTTCATCTGCCCATTGCTCTTGCCATACAGGGCTGCTGTCTTCTTAGTAGCCAAGAAGGATGGGTCCCTTTGCTTGGTCACAGACTACCACACCTTAAATGAGGTGACTGTTAAGAATAAATACCCTCTGTTGTTGATTGACAACCTGTTTGATACGCTTGCAGGTGTGAAGGTCTTTATCAAGCTTTATCTCACCGCAGGGTACAACCAGGTCCCCATTGCACCAGGGGATGAGGCAAAAACTGCCTTCTGTACATGCTACAGGTTGTTTGAGTGCCGGGTCATGAACTTTGGAATGACCAACACTCCTTCCACCTTTGTCATGTCAATGAACAAAGAATTTGAGGAATTTATTGGGAAGTGTGTCATTGTGTACCTTGACAAAATTATTGTCTTCAGTCAAGATGAAACCACACACCTCCAACACCTCTGTGCTGTCCTTGACACCCTTCAGAAAAACCAGTTGAAGGCTAAGCCCTCCAAATGCAAATTCCAAGTTGGAGCTCTTGTTCCTTGAGCACACCATCTCTGCCCAAGGAATAAAGCCTGACCCCGCCAAAATCAAGGCAGTCACAAGCATGCCACCTCCCACCAATGTGGGCCAGGTGCGTATATTCTTGGGCATGGTTGCCTACGTGCACAAGTTTATCCCCAATTGCAGGGAACTAATTGCACCCCTCACTGAGCTCCTAAACAATAAACAGTGTTTCCATTGGACTCCTACCAGAGATCAAGCCTTTGAGACGTTGAAGCAAATACTTACAACTGCACCTTTATTGCAATTGCCCAATAGAAACCACTAATACAAACTCAAGACTGATGCCTATGAAAAAGCCATAGGGGGCGTGTTACAGGTAGAAACTGACAAGGGCGTCTTCCTCCCTGTGGCATACAAATCCAGGAAGCTCACTGACTCAGAACAATGTTACCCAATACATAACAAAGAATTAGCAGCAATTGTGCACTGTATAAAGAAGTGGCGCTGTTACCTGGAAGGGACTGCCTTCCCACCCTGCGTCCTGACAGACCAAAAGTCACTTCAGTACTTTAACACACAGTCCCACTTGACACGCCTCCAAGAAGGCTGCGTTGAGCGTCTATCCCCCTACAAGCAGCGCATCAAATACAATCCTGGAAAGGAGCTTGTCACAGCAGACACCCTCTCAAGGCTCTATGTAACGTTCATCACCAGGGACAATGGCTTGGACTCAGATTAACCAATGCTTTACCTCCATCCTGAGGCAATCCATTACAAAGGCCTTAATTCAGTAACCATCTCCAAGCTAAAGGACAATGAAAGTCAGTTCACCACTGATGCTGGCAATGTCTGCCGCTGGGTGGAGACAGGTGAAAATACACCCTATATTCTCTTTTGAGCAACTTGGGTTATTGCTGGTATGTTCAAAGCTACAGATAGATGTTAGCCTTGTCAATGTACTCTACCTAATCCTATGCAAGAGAACTACAGACTACAATATAATAGAGCTTTGAAGATAATTACATTTATTGATACTGGAATACAATCTAGCCAGTGGCTGCAATCTATCCAGGTGTAACTAAGAACTTGTTGTTATCCTTTCAGACGTATTTATCAATATATACTGCAACAACCCTTGTTCTTGTCCTTTCAGACAGTTCTCAGTGGATAACTTTGCAATAGGTCCATCTTTGCTAGCTGCGCCTATCCTGATTGGCTGTTCTTGGCACGTGTGTTGCTACTGGCCTTGACAGGCATACATGGCACTTCAGCTACAGCCTACGCTCTTCTTGAGCTAGCCTACTGTCATTTATTGGTTGGCTGTTTCTTACACACCTATTATTGTGCTGTAAAACTACGCTGTATTTAGTTGGTGCTTAGAAATTGTCTCTGTTCAGCCCTCCTACATTGGAAGGTAGAATTCCAATATTCCATTTGTAGGGCTTAATCAGTGATCCTTTTCTGGCTGGCGAGTCTTCTGCTTATTAATGCAACAGGTCAAATTAGGGATTATATGGCAAATAATAGCAGACTCAATCCAGTATTGACCCGTGAATTATCCGCTGTGTAATGCTGACCCAAACCAATAAGAAACTCAATTATACACTGTGTAGCTCTGACCCAAACTCAGTATTTCCTGATCTTTTGCATATCACTTGTTTGATATGAGCATAAAAGCCCATCAGGCAGTGTGGGGCTGGGTTGATACAACGTCCAGTAGGGTGGATTGGGAGGTGAGTGATAGGTGATATTTAGGTTATACAGTGTAGAATCAATGATAATCACTATGTTGGCTAACATTTATATGGCGTATAATTGTTACATCAATTATAATAAAGCAATATATGGCGTACAATCAGTACACATTGGAATGATGATCAGTGATAATACAGCATATAATTGCAACATCTATTATAATAAACTAACAATTACACGGTGTGTAACTGTCATATCTATTATAATAAATTAATAATTATATGGCATATAATTACTACACTTGATTAAATGATAACCAAGTGATAATACAGTGTGTAACTGATTAAGATCTGTGTGCAATGATTAGCCTGATCATTTGTGGTCAATCAGCCTAATCTCACATTCCCACCACACAACAAGGCAACATCATACTGCACTATTACCGCACCTTGGGTCATATCAGAGGACATAACCTCTTCAAGATCATGAAACATAAGGTTTGGTGGCCGTGTATGTGTCAAGGCATCTTGGATCTCCTCAAAACATGTGTTGTGTGAAAAAAACACGTCTAAACCTGCACCCCCCAAGTCCAACCTGGTCATTAAGGCCATAGAACTCTTTGAGCAGTGGGCCCTTGACATTGTTGGACCTCTCCCCAAAGACAGACTTGGGAAGAAGTACATCATCACAGCCATCAACTACTTCACTTGTTGGCCAGTAGCATGAGTGACCACTAATCACACCACCACCACCATCACCCGCTTCATTGGCAAGGAAATTATGGCATGTTTTGGGCGACCCAAACACCTCATTATGGATGATGGCCCCAAGCTTGTTGGGCATGTCATGAAGGCGTACTGCACCAAGAATCCCCTTTAATAAATAGTCACGACTCCATACCATCTGCAAGCCAATGGACATGTAGAGCAATTGAATGATTCACTGGTCTAACTGATTGCCAAACTCTCACAGAAACATCCTAATACTGTGTGGACTGAACAATTGCCCACTGCCCTACTCATCTTGCAAGCAAGGGTCAACAGGGGCACCGGGTTCAGCCCCAGCACCCTGACCTTTGGGACGCCTGGTAGCTTGGCAAGGGTAGAACAAGGGAAATTATAATACACGGTTCCCAGGAAACCTCCCTTGTTGACTACCCCTTTCCTGGGCCAGTGGCGCTCCAAAGCCCAAGATATTAAACACAAGCAAATTGAGGGAGGGATAAGGAACCTTGAGGCCAGATATGCCATAGGTGACCCCGTCTACACCCTCAACCCCAATTCAGCCAAATTAGAACCCAACAACTTGGGACCCTTCAAGATAGCCACGGTCTATGACAACCACACCTACCAACTTGAAGATGCCCAAGGAAACACCAATAAGCCTCACCACAATTGCTTGCGCCCCTGCTGTGACATCCCCACATAAAGTTTATTTGTGCAGATCTCCTGCAAAATCTGATACTGATGTCTGACAACAAGCAGGGGGCAAGGGGGGTGTTGCAATCAAGTTTACAGACTTGCCTGTCAACGTATCTTACAATACACAGGAGGCGCTCAATGAGTTACCCCTTGACGTGTCTAACAACATGAACCAATCTGATGGCAATGTCAAATTGCAGGCACTTTCTCCTAATTAGGAGCGCTACCAAGCAACCTGCTGATCCCCACACAGGTTATTCCTTGGCTTTAAACCTTACATGGAACATGCCATCCCCTTGTGGCCCAGTAGCTTTCCCTATATAGTATATTAATCACAGTATTCTATAATAAAAAACATCTTATTCTATTCATTCTCATCCTTTCTATTAGACTGTTGTCTTCCCCAATCAAATACTGAACCCTCATTGATTCAGTTGCTAAACATTGATTTTTTTTTTGCATTTTTTTTTAAAAGTTAGGATCTTTTTGAAACATTGACTTTTTCAGATTAAATATATATTTTGTGTTAAAAAAATGAACTGATAAGAATTCAAACTTGAAATTCCAAACCAACAGCCTATTTTTATTAAGTTTACTATGCCTTTTGAAATTGAAAGATTGTCAAATTAATCAGCCAAATCATAAATTTTAAATGATAGCCATTATTAAACTCAAAAAATAACCATAGTGTCTAGTTAATAAAACAAATATATATATATAATTAAAAATATTATGGTAAATGAGGGTTCACTAAAAATAATAAAACATACATCATAATGTTTTTTAGAGATAAAAATGAGAAAATAATAACCAAATATATAAAAAAATAAAAAATATAAGTGGTTTTTTACAGATGCAAGTGTTAAAGATTCTAGTAGTTCTGAGATATTGAATAAATCTCTTGGCTCAAGAATTGACTTGACCCAATAATCAACCCTGTCAGAGGTAATCAGTTAAACAGGGTTTAACCCCCTTGGCAACAGAGTTCTAGACCAGGGAGCCTCTTTTAGAACTTAAGCAAAGGTGTAAATCTCAGGGGAAAGAAATAAAAAGGCAACAATTTCAGTGGAATAATTTTCTTTCAAAACCCCAGTATCCACTACCAAAGAGAATATCAAGGATAAACCTAGATACCACTATAAATCCTGACATCCTGCTAAGGATATGAATACTCCTTCTTTTACTTAATAATAAAGTTATTTTTATTTCTCAAATTTTATAATAAGAGTGTAATATTTACAAGTTTTAAGAGTCATTGACCTCAATTTATACACCTAATTCACTATTAACAAAACTTACAGAGGATTCTTCTTCTAGGCTGCAACCACTGTTTTAACCTATGAAAACAGTACAGTTATAATATACTTCTTGACACATCTTAGTTCTTTTGAAGTGCTGTTTCAAATAGTATTTAAATTTAAATACTTCTTGTGAAAACAACTCAAGAATCTGACACATGACTCATTACTTCTAATAAACAATCACTGTAAAGTTAGACTCATATATTAATTAATCAGTCTTAATTTACTTTGGTTCTAAAAAGTGCAATTAAGCTGTACAATAAAGGTGTCATTTAAAAATTTGTGATCTTTCACTCAAAAGACCTGTAGTAGGCTCTAAATGCAGCATCTGGAATGTACTTTTATTTGATTTGGACTTGATTATAAACATATATGAGGTCAATCTTAGAAAATATCTTGAACTCTGATTGATGTGCAAACATATCTTTAATTGAAAGTAATGGATACCAGTTCTTAACATTATTTTTGTTGAGAACCTTTTTTAAAAAACCAAGGAATTGTTTTATTGGATATTGTCAGGATTGACAATTCTTTTAATCTTGAAACCTGGGCCCAAGGTTGGGATTCAAACCCTGACCCTGAATCCCTGTGAGCTGCTGGCCCTATGGACTGAGGGGCCACCTGCCCGCATTTTCCTAAGGTTGAGACCCTGCAAGCTGAAGCCAGGAATGATGGTCCAAATAGTAAAGCAAGCAAAACAAAAGAAATCAGCGCGCCAAATGGAGGAGCAATCAAGGCGCCTAATGGAGGCAACAAAACTTCAACCATTAGCTTCATGAGCTTGAAGTCTACAATGGTGGCCAATCAAGAGCCATCCCCAGAAGGAGGCACGGGCCTGCAGCTCAACCCCATGACCACAACTCTAGAGCAAGATAATCAAGTAACCAATTTGAGATCTATAACCAATGAAATAACTCCCAGCCCAGGTGCCATTTTGCCGCCTTTAAACCAGATCACCTAGAACCCCCAGGCCCGCCTTTCCCTATGCCCTGATGAACCCCCCTTGGAAAATATTAAGTTTGGAAGTAAAGTGCTATATAGACCAAAGGACCTCATGCTTCAAACTTATTGCCATTTTTGAATAAAGGTTATGTTATTTTGGCTTACAAAGCTACTGCTTTATTTTGTATTTGCCATCTATCAAATCAGTACAAGATCTTCTGGTCCTCCTGCCCATCTGCCCGCAGATTTCCATCCTTCAGGTGCTCCCTTTGGCCCTGTCTACTTCACAGAGTACCCTCTGAAACCTGAATATAAGGATTAAACCCCAGAAAAGATACTCAAACTAGATCATTTAGCCCGCATACAATCTGCAGTTAGATACAACCGTCAAGGCCTGTGGATATTCTCAACACCCAAATTATTTAGAGGGAAGTTCAACTATATCCCTGCCTACAAGCTCTGTATGGAACTGCCTGTGATCCCCAAGCCTATTCCTGCTTCCTCACCCAACCTACCAACTGACTACACTGGCAAGCTGTTTGGGATTGTGTACATCACCCTCACAGGGGTGATTGACACTATAATCCTGGCCGCCGGCCTGTGGTCCTGGGTGGGGAAGTCCTTCTCCTACCTTTTAAGTTAGCTCCTCTCTTGTGGTGGGCTTTACCTGCAAAAAACCCAGCCAAAATGATCCCTAAAGCCAACGGGATGGCCGCCCAAGACTGGATCCCTGACAGGTATTGTGAGGGTATCTATCTGATAGCACCCATACTTGCGTTAAGAGTCCTGTAGTCTGTGACTAGGGATAATTCACCAACTTTTTCTTACAAAAAATCTTCTTTTTCACAGGTTGATTCAGATAGACATATGAAGCCCTTAGCAAGTTTAGTGCCAATGCAATAATTTAAAATTTTAGTAACCAAGAGGAAAGTCTGTAAAAGAGTGTCACTTTGGACATGGCTTTAAAGAGGAAAAGCTATGCTTGCTGCCACACTAGTTGGAAGATATGTTATTTTTCCTTTAAATCACATTTGTATTTATCAAGGAGCTGTATGAGTTAAAAAGGTTGATTGGCTCACCTGTGAGTGAATATTTGATGCTAGAACCTTTTCATTTCATGATATTTAGTGTTTTTCCTTTATTTAGGGCCTCCAAGTCATATGGGTTGATAACCTAAACAAAGACTGTGTATTTTAGAGAAAGCTTTTGGCATTCTTTAGGAGGATAAAATTACCACCATTATGATATTTTTTATGATTTAGTTTTATATTAATCACTAGGGTTGACTCTGGAGAACCAGTATACATAAGTAATAATCCATATAATAGATTAGGATACCAAAAGGTCTTATACTGGTTTATATACTTGTAAGTCAACATTAATGGAAACAGTTTTTCCCTTAATTAGAACTATTTTACCATCTGCCATTTAAGCATACTTGAATATAGATTTATCTGTAGTAATTTTGTATCTTGAAGAAATATTTTTTTATCTTGTTATTTGAGTACCTGAACCAAAAATATTATGAGTATTTGGTTTTTAAGTGCATGGGTAGACAAGTAGCTGTAGGCAATCTTTCATTTTAATATTCATAAATATGTCAAAATGGAGGATACATGAGATTTTTAAAGCAGTATTGATAATGGAAAAGGCTTGTTTCTTATCTGATTGGGAAGAAAGGGTAAATTAGGCCTACTTTATTTTCTCTTTTTTTCCTTGCTATTCAATATTGAGTCTTTGATGTCAGAGAAGTTGATTTTAGAGCTGTCAGGGCCTGAGATGTCTCTAACAAGTTATTAGCCAAAATTAATTTAGTACCACACAAAGCATAGAAATACTGCAAAAATGTCCTCTCAGATGCAAAGCCACTTCTAAGCAACCCTGAATAGCTCAAGATTTGTGAGGCTCATGTTCTGAAAACCCAGGAAACTAGCACCATAAGAAAAATTGTACCACAAAACTATTAGAAGATGGTAAATTCTGAAAGCATTCAATCAATTTATTTCACAATTGGGTGATTAAATTGTTGTAGGATTTAATAGTTGATGTGATACCTTGGTAAAAAAAGAAAAAATACCACATAATGGAAGCAACTAATGTGCTGCCCCCTGCATGTGCAAACCTGAATATTTCAAACTAGATATTAGTGATACTGAAAATAATGCCATTAGCCAACTGGTGGCACAAGAAATCAATACCAATTCAGTAAATATAAAAGAGGAGGAAGAGGAAAACTTCCTCATTTTTGAAATCATCATTAATAAAGGCCTATGCAATATGTGCACCTTTGGCTTACATGAATTTATTTTATTGTTGGAAATTTATATATTTTATTTGCCTCTTTACACAAAGTCCAACATCAATATTCCTTCCCCCACCTGTTGCCACCAGGATCTACTTCATCCTTAATGATTACCTCAGCTATATCCCAGAACCAGAGTTCTACTATCCTCATCACTTGGATCTCCCCTCTGACCACTCATTCATTACCCCAGGAGGCCAGCTTCTAATGCCAATGACGGAAATCTCTACCCTTTCTCCCTTGCCAGAGGCACATCCTGACCAAGACTTCATTAAACTGGGGTTTCTCTATGTGGTGCTCAAGGGTTCTAAGGGTGGGTTTGATGTAGCTGAGCAGTAACTGGTAACACAACAAGACTAGTATCTTTTTACTTAACAGAACCTCTATATCTGGGCTCTGCAAGTAATATAAGAATTTTAAGTTGTTTGTTATGTTTGTATGGTAAAAAATTCTCTTTATTGTGAGTCTCCTGAGAGCCTTTTATAGTTGGTGGGGGAGGAGGGAAAGGAAAGGATGAGTCATACTGACTGTGACAGATCCAGGTCTAACCAGTCAAACTTACCGTTCTCTTTCCCTTGATCCTTACTACCAGTACCTTCCTGTGACAAAGCTTTGAGGAGCTTTGCCTCCAGGGAGGCAATTTTGTAAGACAATGCTTTATTGTCATCTCTCTAATAATCCATAATTTGACACTCTTTTCCTCTCTGTTTCTTAACGCCTCAACTTCACAATTGGCTCTGTACTTTACTTGTTACAAAATTTCATCAAACCCTAACAGCAAGTTCCAGGAGTCCCATGCATAAACTTGATTTCCTTGTGCTGGGGTTCCTTCTCTGGAAAAATAGTTGGAGTGTAGTTCTTCAAAAACCGCTTTCACTTCTACCAAAGATTCCCCAGGTGCAATCTTAGAGACCTCCAGACTTGCCCAAGCCTCCTCAAGCAAGCTGGTAGGAACTTCCTTTCTTGCAGCAACGGCCTCAACACAAAGCACTCCAAATTTTGCTCTTTTAAATAGTAATAAAGAAGACATGATAATTAAAAAGAAGTTGAGGAGAAAGTGTCAAAATTGACAATATATATTTATTTAAAATTAGCTGTTTTTGCTTATATACTATTTAGGGCATATTTGGCTGAAAACCCCTTTGTTTCCTGAGTCAACCTATGATTCATCACGTGGTCTGACATTTGAGTCATCCAAACCTAGATCTTTACCTAAAAGATCACCAATATTTCTCAACCTATGAGAATCAACCTACAATGGGAAGAAGTCACCTGACTCCATTCATCTCAATGTACCAATTCAGCATGGAGCTTCCTCAGCTCCTGGCGCCAAAACCCTGTGGATTACACATCCTAAAACTCAGTTATCAATGTTCCAACTGGGAACCAGCTGATTAAACCTGAATTCCTTGGCATCCTTGCCTTTATTTAGTTATCTTTGCATTTAATGTTTTTTTGCCTTAAAACCTATTATAATGCTTCAAAACTTAAGCCAGGCGCCACTGCAGCGCCCAGCAATTTTCCCAGGCGGCGCCTTGGCGCTTCTAACCTAATTAATTTGCTGAAACAGCGCTTTTAAACCACAATTTGGGGGTTTACTTTTAGATAACCTTAACCAAACTTCTTGACAAAGCCAAGGCAATTAAACAATATAATTAAATCCTCATTAATTATATTCCCAGCATATATTAAATAATCTTTCCAATTAATTAAATTGTTTTTGAGACGTCTAGTCTCCAAGATTGATTCAGCCAATCTTGCCTTCTGTTCTTTTATTGAATATAGATACTAAGTTCTCAGGAATCTTTATCTGAAGAATTTCAGCCAAACCTATCTACATAAAACAAACAGCAAAAACAGAGCAACTTTATACCTTGGAGTATTTATTTGGCTAAATACTTAACAGTGAATGTTGTACGGTCACAAGGCCCCTTCCTTCTCTTCTGGAGAATTGTCCACATCTTCTTGGACCTTAATCAGCTCTTTTTCCCCATGGAATAGCTTAAGGAATTGAGGATGAACACAGGACCATTCTTCTCCTAAGGCAGCTCTGACTCCTTGAACTAGGTAGTTTGGCCCTGGACTAACCAAGATAATCTCCATAGGACCTACCCATTACTGAAGACCTCTTCTTGGGTGTTTTTCTTGGCGTCTTTGATCAAACTATACCTGATCACTAACCTGGAAATGATCACGGGAATGTACTACAGGCTTTGAGTTTCACTTGGCGGCACATCTTTCTCAAACTTGCTCTCCTTTACTACTAGCCTCAGCAAATAACTTCTGCATCTCAATTGCATGTTCTTCTACAGCGTCTTCATAGGAACTCTTTCCCACAAACTCCCATTGACCAACCTCAGTGCTTGTTGTAGTTTCCCAGCCATACAACATTAAAAATGGAGAAAACCCAGTAGCATCATGGGGAATTGTACAGTATGCCATGACACTCATTGCCAGGTGATCTTTTCAATGGGTTGGGCTCCGTCAGCCAACTTCTCCATAATGTACTTCAGGGTTCCAATGGTCCTTTTGGCTAAACCATTTGTCTTAGGATGATATGGAGCTGAGGTTAACTTAGAAAAGCCCCATTTCAAGCATTTCTTAGTTAACACTGGTCCTACGTAAGGCGGTCTGTTATCAGTGAGAACTTTGTCAGGACATCCATGTTGTACTATTATTTATTCCAGGAGAAACTTAGCAATTGTAACACTTGTTTCCTTGGTCAGTGCTCAAACTTCTACCCATTTTGTAAAAGAATCAACAGCCGCCACAAAGTATTCTTTATGACCACTTGCTAACGTAATATGACCTGTATCCATTGAGATCAACTCAAAAGGATAACATGACATCACTGATTTGAGATGCACCTTGGATTTTGCCGCTGAGAATTTAGAACAAATATCACATTCTCACAAAATGTGAAGGACTGTAGCTCTCATCTCTGACCACCAGTACCAAGATTTCACTGATTGCCATAACTTCTCATATTGGAAATGACCTCCCCATTTCACATGGAGATCTCTGACCACTTGTAGACGCTTTATTTTTCTACATAAATTTTATTCATTGATAAAGATTCCCGGGCTTCTTGTGTCTCAATTTCTCCACAGGCCAACAGCGCTCTGGACAATAAGTCAGGAATCTGATTTTCCAATCCTGGATGGTAGATGATATCATAATCATATCTAGAGAGCTTCTCTGCATACAATTGCATTTGGCCTTGTAAGTCTTCCTTAGTCCAAATTGCTCTCAATGCTGCGTGATCAGTGACAAAAATAAATGGCATTCCTAGGATATATGTCCTAAAATGTTCCACCGCCCATACTATTGCCAATCCTTCACGTTCAGTAGACAAGTATTTCCTTTGAGTAGTCCCCAAAGTCTTAGAACCATACACAACAGGATGTTGGGATAACTTTGACTCTCCTTCTTGAGTAAGAATGGCACCAAGACCAGTTGAACTTGCATCTTTCTCAATGTAGAACAACTTTTACCAATCATGGAATCTGAATATGGGGGCCTTGGAGAGTTTCTTCTTCAGCTCTAAGAAACTTGACTCTTGCTCTTGTCCCCAAACAAATAGGAAGTTCTTCCTTGTTAACACAAACAACGGCTCTCCAAGTGTGGAGTAATTAGGTATGAATCTCTGGTAGAAATTCACCAACCCCATAAAGCCCCAAACTTCTCAGACTGACTGCAGCAACCTCATGCTTAACAACAGAATAACTCTCTCAGGACTTGTTTTAATCCCTTGAGAATTCACAATATGCCCTTACACCTTGATCTCTTGACAGGCAAGCTTAGTTTTAGATACACTAATCCTCAACTTTGCTTTCTCAATACAGAAAAATGCTTCATCAAGATCCTCTAGATGTTGTTCCCAGAAAGGGCTATATACAGTAATATTGTCTATATATACTGAAACACATCTAGGCTTTAATCCTGTCATAATCTGGTCCATTACACGCTGAAACACAACACCTGCTGTCTTCATTCCCAATGGCAAATTTTTCCATTGATACAGACCGTCAGGTGTAGAGTACGCTGTAACCTCCTTAGACTTCTCATCAATTAACAATTGGTGATAACCCTTAGTCAGATCCAAAGTGGTGAACCAGGAAAATCTAGCCATGGCGTCCAGATGGTCTTCAATCCTGTGCATTGGGTAGGCGTCATTTACAATATCCTTATTCACCATCCTGAAATCAATACAAACACTTATGTCCCCATCTGGCTTTGGGACAAAAACCATTGGAGCAGAGTAAGGACTGATACTTTCCTCAATCAGGTTGGCCCTTTGCATTTTCTCTACCTCTTCTCTAATTGCCACAACTGCAGCAGGACTACAACAGGGTACATATCCTTTGTACGGCTTTCCAGTCAATGTTTTTATGACATAGGATGGACCAGTTCTCTCCACATAATATTTTTCTAACAAGAAACAACTACTTCATTTCCACACCAGAGTATGCAAAAAGGTACCTGGTGCTTCACTTGGACACAGTATATGGGTTAAATTGTTGAAGGGCACACAAACATAAGAGACAATAAGTTTATTTATTGTGACTTCTCCAACTACAGGCATCCAAACTCCAATATGCTGAACTTGGTGAATATCCACAGGAACTGCACAAGTATTAAATAACTTCCAGGATTTGAGAAGTTTGCCATTTGACCCATTCTCAAATATTGCCGCATTTGAAGATATATGACAAGGTAACTCTGGGCTAATTTGTCCTCCCTGTGTTCCACAATTGAAAACTACCGGCTTCAACCAGGCAATTCCCTTTGGTGGAATTGAGCAATGTTTCTTGGCGTAGATGACCACTGACTGAACATCTTCTGAAGCGGACATAATTTTCAATTGTTGATAAGCATATTCAACTCCATCATGGACCAAGACATTATTGATGTCATCCAGGCTCACCTTGGCCTCAATAATCCAAGTCATACCAAGCAGAACATCAAATCCTGCTCCCGGCAAAACTACAAGGGAAGTCTTGACCATGGTATTTTTCAATTTTATTATCACATCATCAAACACATCTTGTTCAATAGTGGTAACACCATCAGCAGAAGATAAAATCAGTGTGACCAATCTTGATGGGTCCATCCTGTGTTTACAGACAAAGTTCTTTGATACTGCTACCCCAGCACAACCTGGATTGTATACTGCCTTTGCTGGGATACCATCAAGCAAAATATCTAGAAGGATAACCCCTTGCAATGCCCACACAAAAGGTTTTACAATCAATAATGCTGGCATGCTATGGGCCACCTTCTTACACCATTTAACTTCTTTAATCTGATCCATGCTCAACTGAACCTGCACAGGTTGCCAAGTAATTTTCCTGTCTTCCTTCATACCCAAGCGCACATCCAATATCCACTCATCTGGAGAGGCATCTGGACTTTCCTCAGGCAGAGTTGGATGAGAGACATCAATTTCCTGTACAGGTGGCTCCACTGGTTCACTGGCGCTTTCCCCATACTCCTTCAAGGCCTTACCAGATTGAAGTCTCATTCTCCCATTATTATTCTCTTAATTACCAAGCTCAGGTTGGGAGACACCTAAGCCCGCCTTCCTTTTCCTGAATCCTTAAACATCAGGTCTGGGTGTTCCTTGTCAAATGTCTGCACAATCAGGACATTTCCCAGCAAAATGGCTATCTTTGCCGCAGATCCAGCATCCCTTTGCCATGGGAAACTTACATGCCCGTTTAAATCTAGACATGTAATCCTTATCTGAGGGACTTTTAGAACGTCTGGTTCTCTCAGAATACCCTTCCCCTGCAGCCACATGAGCTCCTACTCTTGAGCACAGAGCACTATGTGAAGGACCACCAAGATCTCATTCCATTTGAAGGACCTTTTGAACAAGTTTTAACCATGGTAACTTCTCACAACACAGCATAGAAGCCTGAGTTCTTAAACCAGGTCACATTCCAGTGAAGAAAGCATCCTCCACCAGATCCTTATTGCGTTCCACATCCAAAAAAGCTAGGAACTCTTTCATCTGTGAAAGATACATCAACACAGTTTCATGGCCAGCTTGAGTGACGTCTCAGGCTTTCTGCAGAGCATCACCAGGTCTGAGGGTTACCGTGTAACTGGCTCAAAATTCCTCCAACAACATGGTCCAATTGTTGCCTTTACTTCTTTTGAACCACTTAAAACAGGCAGGACCTGCAAGTACTTCCAACCAATGATGTTTCTCTGAATCCTCCAGACCAGAGGATCAAATAAGAAAACCCTCCAGGATAGCGTTTCCTTCCTTTGGATTTCCAGAGAGCGGTGACATTTTGTCAAGCATAGACTGGACTCCTTTCACCATGGGTTTTTTTGGCCCCTGCATTGGGCTCTGTGACAGATCCAGGTCTAACCAGTCAAACTTACCGTTATCTTGCCCTTGACTATTGTTACCAGTACCTTCCTGTGACAAAGCTTTGAGGAGCTTTGCCTCCAGGGAGGCAATTTTGTGAGACAATGCTTTATTGTCATCTCTCTAACAAGCCATAATTTTACACTCTTTTCCTCTCTGTTTCTTAACGCCTCAACTTCACAATTGGCTCTGTACTTTACTTGTTACAAAATTTCATCAAACCCTAACAGCAAGTTCCAGGAGTCCCATGCATAAACTTGATTTCCTTGTGCTGGGGTTCCTTCTCTGGCAAAATAGTTGGAGTGTAGTTCTTCAAAAACCGCTTTCACTTCTACCAGAAATTCCCCAGGTGCAATCTTAGAAACCTCCAGACTTGCCCAAGCCTCCTCAAGCAAGCTGGTAGGAACTTCCTTTCTTGCAGCAGCGGCCTCAACACAAAGCACTCCAAATTTTGCTCTTTTAAATAGTAATAAAGAAGACATGATAGTTAAAAAGAAGTTGAAGAGAAAGCGTCAAAATTGACAATATATATTTATTTAAAAATTAGCTGTTTTTGCTTATATACTATTTGGGGCATATTTGGCTGAAAACCCCTTTGTTTTCTGAATCAACCTATGATTCATCACGTGGTCTGACATTTGAGTCATCCAAACCTAGATCTTTACCTAAAAGATCACCAATATTTCTCAACCTATGAGAATCAACCTACAATGGGAAGAAGTCACCTGACTCCATTCATCTCAATGTACCAATTCAGCATGGAGCTTCCTCAGCTCCTGGCGCCAAAACCCTGTGGATTACACATACTAAAACTCAGTTATCAATGTTCCAACTGGGAACCAGCTGATTAAACCTGAATTCCTAGGCATTGTTGCCTTTATTTAGTTTTCTTTGCATTTAATGGTTTTTTTTGCCTTAAAACCTATTATAATGCTTCAAAACTTGAGCCAGGCACATCTCAAATTCATTAGGCAGCGCAGCAGCGCTTCTAACCCAGTAAATTTGCCAACATGGCGCTTTTAACCCAAATTCTGGGGGTTTTCCCATGGTTAACCTTAACCAAACTTCTTGACAAAGTCAAGGCCATTTTAATATAATTAAATCCTCACTAGTTATATTCCCTGCATATATTAATTAATCTTCCCAATTAATTAAATTGTTTTTGAGATGCCTAGTCTCCAAGATTGATTTGGCCAATCTTTCATTCTGTTCTTTATTGAATATAGATACTAAGCTCTCAGGAATCTTTATCTGAAGAATTCCAGCCAAATATATCTACATAAAACAAACAACAAAAACAGAGCAACTTTATATCTCAGAGTATTTCTTTGGCTAAATACTTAACAGTGACTATTGTACAGTCACACTGACTAAGGTCTAGACTGACAAGCACTAAGCTATTCTTGAAGAGCTGAGACATTTTGGTGAATATTCAGAGGAAAAGGACTTAGATTGGCTGGGAAGTGAACATCTGTACATGTGATCTAGCAGTCATGTGGTTGTAGAAAAAGTAGGGCTGTCTTTGGGGAATTGGGTGTAGAATAGGGTCTCAGACTACTTTCCTTGGGGATCCATGCTTGGCAAAAAGAGGGGCAGAAGGTCAATATACCAATTTACATAGTAGGCGTAAGCAATGGGTCAATCATTGATGCATCTGCAGCTAGCTGCAGATATGTCAATGGGTCAATAATTGCCATATGTAAATCCTCTTCCAATGGGTCACCAATCAGAGCATCTGCAGCTAGCCGCAGATGCATCAATTAGTAATTAATTGCCATATTAAAATACATTTTGATGGGTCACTCTCCAACACATCTGCAGCTAGACGCAGGTGCGTCAATTAGTCTCTAGTTGGAAATGCCCTTATAGAATTTGGAGGGTTACCCTCTGAAGCAAAACACAAAAAAGGGCAGCAGTTCCCCAAATACTCTCCAAATAAGGAATTAGTCTAAATATGGTAATACTGAGGAGTGGCACCCTGCATCACAATCTAAATAACAATTCTGGGGCTAATCAATCAGGGTATACCCCACAATAATATTTGGTGTCCCTGTGCCACTACTGTTAATCACCTGGTCGGAATTGCTCCTATTGTCTATATGGTTTTTCAGGTGCAGCTTGCCTCTCCTGTAGGAGTTTATCCAGAAATTAATATGTGCTGTGAAAAAAGCCATCTGAAGTGACATTATAATAATTCTTAACTTTTAAACTGTCTTTGTTCTTGATATGGGAGTGGTTCTTATTGATTTTTATTTACATGCTTCTTGTTGGTATTATTATCTCTCTCAATGGAGGTATTCAAGACGTTACATTTGCTACCAATTTTAGGCTTAATTTATTGTTGTTATTATTTTTACTATTATTAAATTGCCTATGTATGATTCCTATTTGATGCTAGTGCCATTTTTAGTGTGTTTGGCTTCAGAAAAGAGTGTTAACATGAAGTTGTATGCCTTGGGGTGAATAAGTGAAGAAAAAAGTTCTATGCAATCAATAAAGAACTCACAAGTGTATAAGTTGTTGGCTTGAGCATTATTTTGGACCTTGAATATGTTATTTACAAATTCATTGATGTATGCAGTAGCAGTTGCTTTTTGAGGGGTTTAAAAGTTATATTGCGATATTATGAAGATATTATGTGATTAAGAAGTTGTTGGCAATATTTTATCTAAAATTTTCCTATTTGTTGAGCTAGGAGTCAGTTTGAGAGCTCACTAAAGTAGAAAACCAGTTTAATCAAGATTTAAAGAGGCACTTGCTGACCTTCTAAGCCTAGTATTTGCAGGGAATCTAGCTATTAAAAAGTTATGCTATTGTGTGATGGAGCCTGTTTGAGCATTTTCTTTGTTTTTTTCAAATAATTTTATGTTTCACTGTACTTGGTGAATGCAAGTTCACCTGTGTGAGGTGCAGCATTTAATTTGGGGGTAAAAATATGCTAGATTATTTTAGTTTATGCTTTGAGAATGACATATCCTTCAAAAACAGTTTTCCTGAGGTAATATTATAAAGAAAATTGTAAGAGTGTAATGTATCCTTCAATTTTTCTGAAGATGTAGCTCAGTTGATGACTTATATGATGGTGAGGGGTCCATTCTTATTTGATATATTATTCAGGTGTGATCAGAACAAGTTTTTATATGTGTTAAAAAGATAACCTATACACAGGAAGCAATGATTGAATGATATAATGTTATTTTTGAGATATATATTTATATTTTAAGCTAAAGGTATTGTGACTTGATCCTGATAAGATAGATGAGTCAAGTATGAGTGGGCAAATAGTTTTGAAATGTTTCATGTGACTAAACTATCTTATTGTCAAAGGGAAAGATGAGAATGATAAAATAAAAGTTGAAAGCTCAAAATTTGGCTTGTTGTTGTAACTTTTCTGTAAGCTACAGATAACCAAAAGAAAATAAAGATAAATTGGTATAAGATGATTATTTATGAGAAAAAAAGGGTTGTGTACCCTGCAATGTGTCACGGTAGGTTCCATAATGCTGGGTATTATTGCCCAAGCAAGAAGGCTCAAAAAGCCGGGAAACCTTTATCAAAATTGACCAAGTTAACAGATTTAAATCAAACAGTTGATCAAAAATGGGTTATGGCTGCTCCAGTCTGTCAGCTGAAACCAGTTCCCCCTTTCAAATTGACATTGATAAATTGGCGTAATTTAAGGGTCACCCAATATGAGCTTGTCAATCAGCATGGTTGTCAGAAACTAGTCACACAAGGGTTCTTTGCAACCTGGACCAGATACTTATTTGACAATATGGAAGGAATAGGAGGCCAAGACTCAGGTGGTATTGCTTAGTCAATTTTTCTGATATATATTGAATAATTTTCACTGTTTCAACTCTAAGAGTTGAGTCCTCCCAAAATTTTACTCAATAAAAATAATTTATCCCAAGTTCTAATTTACTTTTTAAAAATGCATCCTGTGGTTGGGCTGTTACAATATATTCTGTACAATCTGATTCTCAACAGAATCATTTCTGGAAGATGGGGTCCTGGAGTTGGAACTTTGTTGTCGGTGCTGCCCAATGTTAATTTTGCGCCAACCAATTTTACAGCTCCTCCCCCATTCTTTAAACTGAAAATTGTGTTGCCTCCCAATGTTTAGAATTTTATTCTGAAGATTTGTTGATGTTGTCTCAGGCCATTTATCTTGGGCTACTTTGATTAGGATTCATTGTTCTGCTTAATCCTGGTATTACAATTGGAAACTTCAGAAAAAGATATTTAAAGCTACATTGGTGGTTAATCATTAATTCTATGTGGATTTGGGTGGTAATTCCCCATCACTTAGAAACAGCTTCATACTATCCCACAATTTCTGTCACATTACTCAACTCTTCTACATCTAAGTTTTTGGAAGCAGTTTGTCATGAATTTGTGTTTCTTTTCTCCTGATCCGTTGAGATATCTGCATTTACCATGTTTATTTGTATCAGTTCTTTTCTGAGCTTTCAGTTTGGGCTTTTCTTTAATTTGTGGTTTCCATCTCCAGTTGAAGTTGTTGAGACTGGATCTTCTGTTTCCTATTTCTGCCTTGCTATGTTATTTTGGTGCCCGGATTATTTTCCTGCTCCACCCACTGATGAAATTTTGTGTGAAGTTTTGTCAGCTTTATCATTCTATTCTGGTTCAAGCCTTAGTCATAAATCCCAAGTTTACCATGTGATGATGAAGGTTTCTGAGGATGCTTGTGAATGGTTGTTGTCCATGTTGTAGCACAATCCACATGTTTTAACTGAAAGTGCATCTCTATACCCTTTGTTATAAAATTTGTGTGTATCTTTTGAGGAGCTCAAAGTATATTGTAAATTGTACGCCTTCCATCAGGGTACTACTCCGCTTTCAATATTCCTTCCTCAGTTTCTTGCCTACTGCTTTACAATTGATGTTCTTAAGGTGAATAAACTCTCAGCGTTGTGGTTAGCAGTTGACCAGACTGCCCAGGATTTGGCGGTTTGGGATTCCCTGTTAACCACAACTGAGGCCCTGGTAAGCCAAATTCTTTCTCTGGTCTCAAATCTGTCCACTTCCAAGCAAGGTACGTTGGTAATTGAGGATAAACCCGCTGCGCGCTCCTGGTTTTCTGGTCCTTGCTTTGCGGTAGTTCCTTCCAACCAAAGCCAAGATTTTTCTCCCCCTAGCCCGTCTCAGCTACAATTGGCAGTGTTGAACAAACCAGCCAATGTAAAGGAGGCCCCTGTAGTGTCTGGTCCTGATAGTTCCATGGCAATGCTTCAGCACGTTGTACCTGCAAAATCTTCTGTGATTACGTCCAAAGAGTTGCCCCTTGTTCCCATTGATTGTGATAAACCTGTTCTTCCAGCTGCTGTATAAGAGATGATTGAGTGTTACTTCCAGGAGCATCCTGCCTCCTTAGCTGCTGTCTGTACCGCTGATGAAAAACAAGACCCTGCCAAGATTGCTGCCTTTGCTGCAAATAAATCTACTTCTGGTTAATTCTTGTTCTATGGTAGCATTGATAATGGTCAGACTATCTATCAGCCAGCTATTTTGTTGGATACAGGTGATTCCAAAAATTTCATGAGTGTGGAGACTGCCAACTTGCTACAACTCAAGTACCACCCGGGGTTTGCTTGTTAGGGGTGGGAACTGTCAGAAGTTTCCCTCTTTCCAGCTGAAGAAGCCAGTAACCTTTGTAGTTTTGGGTCAGTTTTTTACTGCAAGGTTCTCCATTTGCTCCTCCCTGATGTATCCTATCATTTTGGGTGTCAGTTGGTGGCAAGATCATAATGTATCCACCTTACTAAAAGAAAATGCGTTACAGGTGGAACACTCTTTGGGTATATCTATTTGTATTCTGCTGTTAGGTATGTCCAAAATGGAGACATCCTCTCAAACTATTCAATTGGTTCCTGTCTCTGTCCCCGCAAGTTTGGATTTACCTGCATGTTTACAGCCCTGGTTTGCAGCGTTTGATGCTACCAGAGGCAAGGTCCTTCCCAAACACACTCAGTTTGACTTTGACTTTAAAGTTACCGTTCATCTGATTCAAATTGCGTCTCCTATTTACCCTTCAACCTTGAAGGAAGACACATGTTTGGAAGAATGGACTTGTGACATGCTGGCAAAGGGCTATATTTTTAAAAAGGCTTTGTCAATTTGCTCTCCATTGTTGTTTGTTCAAAAGGCTGATGGGTCTCTTTGTCCTTGTGTTGACTACAGGAACTTAAATAACATCACAATCCCTGATCCCTATCCTTTACCTCTCAAAGCACAGATCTCTAGGTGTGTTGAGAAGGCAAAGGTATTTTTGAAACTTGATCTGTTAAATGCTTTCAATCAGATCAAGATTGCGGAAGGAATGGAATGGTTGACAGCATTCAGAACCAAGAAGGGCATCTTTCAGTTAAGGGTAATGTCATTTGGATTGAAGAATGCTCCAGCTTGCTTTCAGCAACTAATTGATTCTGTCTTGGGGGATCTCTTGGGTGTATGTGCCATTGCGTATATGGACAATATCTTGGCATTCTCTCCAGATGAGGAGTCACATAAAGCCCATCTTTCAGCAGTGTTAGATCGCATCCTCCAGGCCAACTTAATCATTAAAAGAAGCAAATGTGAATTCTTCAAACGTAAGGTTACTTTTCTGGGTAATATTATCTTTGAGGATGGCCACACCATTGCCCCTGACAAGGAAGTTGCAGTTTGAGAGTATGCCACACCTGTGACAGTATCCCAACTTTGTAGTTTCCTGGGTACATGTACGTTCGTAAAGAAATTCACTCCCCGCATCTGTCTGAAGTGGCTGCCTTATTATATTTGGCTAGTGGAAAGACAACTTTGGTCTGGACGCCTGAGTGCGCAAATGCGTTCACGGCAGTCAAGGCTCTTTTGTTGTTGTCACCTGTGTTGAGACATGTAATCCTGAGCTTCCTTTTGTGGTTTCCACAGATGCATCTAAATACGCTGTGGCTGGTGTGTTGTTGCAGAATGCTGGCAATGGGATTGAGAGACCAGTAGGGTATTTATCCCGGAAGATGGAAGCTTGTGAATGCAATTACATGATTTACGGCAAGGAATTGTTGGCTGTTGTGGAATTGGTTAAGTATTAGCATCACCATCTCATGTTGGCACGTCATCCATTTGTAGTAAGAGCTGACCACAAAGCTCTTCTATATTATCAACAACCCAGGGTTTTGTCAGGCTGTCAATCCAGATGGCATGATGATCTGACAAGATACAAGTTCTGCTACAAGTTTATTAAGGGATTGGAAAATCACTTGGCCAATGCACTAAGCAGGAATCCTTCCCATCTCCCAGATGCTAGTGTGGATGCCAAGTTTAACACACATACTATGATTCCAGATGAGGCTGTGATGCCTTTTTTATTGTCTACACCTGCTATGATGGCTACCATGTCCTTAACTGAGGAAGCAGACCTGGACTTATATTCCAAAGTTAAGTTTCTGCAACCTTTGTCCAAAGGTTATGATAGGCTATTAGAGCTAGCATGTGCAAACCCAGTGGGTCAGCCTCAGGGTTATCATAAGATAGG
Organism: Entomophthora muscae; assembly: GCA_014839935.2. Taxonomy (NCBI): domain Eukaryota; kingdom Fungi; phylum Entomophthoromycota; class Entomophthoromycetes; order Entomophthorales; family Entomophthoraceae; genus Entomophthora; species Entomophthora muscae. Next base: position 49,280 of record QTSX02007312.1, on the reverse strand, counting down.
TCCTGCCCTATATCATCAAGGTTGCTTGTGAGTCCCAGAAGGAACTATTTGGGATAAAAATGATGGAGACTCATCACACCTGTCCAACAGCAAGCCACCCAGGGAAAAACAAAACAGTGGAACTAATCCACCGCCAGTTTTCCTGGAAAGGTTTGACAGTGCAGGTGGCATCTTTTGTTCTCAATTTTCTGGTGTGTGTTTGATCTAAGGCAAGCCAGAACAGGACTACGGGTTTATTGGTACCACTGCAGCCTGCTTCAGGACCCTGGATGTCTGTGTTGGTGGATTTTATTGGTGAACTTCCCAATTCCAAGGGGTTTAACACAATCATGGTGGTGGTAGATTGCTTCACAAAAATGGCGCACTTTGTACCTTGCTCAACCACAATTAATTTGGTGGAAACAGCTAGGTTGTTTGTGAATAGAATCTTTTCCCTACATGGCATCCCAATGGAGATTGTGAGTGACCGCAGGCCCCAATTCATTGCTCAGTTCTGGGAAGCTTTCACTGGAATTCTAGGTATCAAATTATGTTGTTCCACGGCTTTCCACTCTCAATCCAATGGACAAACAGAGAGGGTAAACCAAAGTTTGGAGGTCTACTTACGTTGCTACACTAATGCACAACAAGATGACTGATGTGATAATCTACCCATGGCAGAGTTCACATATAATAACACCCCTTACATGTCAACTCAAGTATTGCCCTTCTATGCCAATGTGGGTTACAACCCTTCTTCTAATATGGGTCCTTGTTTGGTTAGCAATGTGGAAGCTGCAACTGATCAGGCTGCTGCATTGAAGCAGGTTCATCAGGAGCTCCAGGTTACTCTTGCTGCCGTTGTGACAACTTACAAGGAATATGCAGATTGCAAGCGCCAGGAAGGTCCAACTTACAGACCAGGTGATCTAGTCATGGTTGATGCTCGCAATATGAAACTGAAGGTTCCCTGTTGTAAGTTAGGGCCTAAACAAGTTGGCCCCTTCAAAGTTGAACATCAAATTGGCCCCTCTGCCTATTAGCAGGATTTACCTCCTGCCTTCAAGATTTTCCACACCTTTCATGAATTTCTTCTTACTCCCTTTAAAGGTACAGAGGCTCCTTCTTCCCAACCCATTCTTGTGGAGGGAGAACCTGAGTATGAGTATGAGTATGAGTTGAATTGTATTTTGGCTTCCTGCAAGAATTGACAACACTTGGAATATTTGGTGCTGTGGAAGGGTTATCCTGATTCTGAAAACTCCTGGTTTCCCCACTACAATTGTTCCAATTCCCCAGATCTGATTCATGAGTTCTACAAGCGCAATCCCACTGCTATGGGTCACCCCAAACTTACCTTGGCCACGATGAAACTCCCACCTGCCCATAAGAATTTCTCCTTATCCCATCTCCTGGATGGTGGTATTGTGCCCAGGGCTAAAGCAGAGGGTGATGTCATGGTAGGTTCCATCATGCCGGGTATTATCCGCCCAAGCAAGAAGGCTCAAAAAGCCGGGAAACCTTTATCAAAATTGACCAAGTTAACAGATTTAAATCAAACAGTTGATCAAAAATGGGTTATGGCTGCTCCAGTCTGTCAGCTGAAACCAGTTCCCCCTTTCAAATTGACATTGATAAATTGGCGTAATTTAAGGGTCACCCAATATGAGCTTGTCAATCAGCATGGTTGTCAGAAACTAGTCACACAAGGGTTCTTTGCAACCTGGACCAGATACTTATTTGACAATATGGAAGGAATAGAAGGCCAAGACTCAGGTGATATTGCTTAGTCAATTTTTCTGATATATATTGAATAATTTTCACTGTTTCAACTCTAAGAGTTGAGTCCTCCCAAAATTTTACTCAATAAAAATAATTTATCCCAAGTTCTAATTTACTTTTTAAAAATGCATCCTGTGGTTGGGTTGTTACAATATATTCTGTACAATCTGATTCTCAACAGAATCATTTCTGGAAGATGGGGTCCTGCAGTTGGAACTTTGTTGTTGGTGCCACCCAATGTTAATTTTGCGCCAACCAATTTTACAGCTCCTCCCCCATTCTTTAAACTGAAAATTGTGTTGCCTCCCAATGTTTAGAATTTTATTCTGAAGATTTGTTGATGTTGTCTCAGGCCATTTATCTTGGGCTACTTTGGTTAAGATTCATTGTTCTGCTTAATCCTGGTATTACAATTGAAAATTTCACAAAAAGATATTTGAAGCCACGTTGGTGGTTAATCATTAATTCTATGTGGATTTGGGTGGTAATTCCCCATCACTTAGAAACAGCTTCATACTATCCTGCAATTTCCGTCACACAATGGGCCACCAGCGGGTGGATTGTGGAAAGGGGTTTCTTAAGGTTGATCTTTGATAGCATATGACTGATTCTATTTGCACAGAATAGGTTGATTTCTAGCTGTGGAATTTTTGAGATTATAACTTAGTGGTGTATATGAGTATTTGCCCAAATTAGGCAACATGTTGAGTCAATTCAGGAGTTAGATAGCTATCCAATCTTTCAGGAATTTTTGCTTGTTGCAATACCTTATCAATTTTATGAGATAAAAAATGCTCCTGAAAGTTGGTGAATCCAGGTATAAAAATATGATAATCAGCACTTTTTTTCAGGTTGTGACTTTAGAGTATAAATTTATAAAATAAAATTATGTAAAAATCCAAAAATACACAATTTAGTTTTATTAGCTTGGAGGCAAGGACGCTTGGGATAAAAAATAATAATGATCATAGAATACTGCCACAACATCAGGTGGAATTATGTATTAGCTAACTTCCAGAAGATTTAATAGATTTTTTGGGCCCTTTAATATCCCTGTTTGACTTTGAACTTAGGATGTAAAAGTGCTCCTTAATGGGATTGATAAATGAAAAATATAACGGAGGAAGAAAAGTATTATTTTTAGAGTAAAAGCTCATGTGAGAAAGCCCAGTACCCCCTGTGATCTTAATGGGCTGTGGATTGGAGGAAAGGGCCAATCAAAGGGTTGAGACTATATTGAATAAATAGGAAAATAAATCCCCATTATTGGCCACACACTTACAGCAGGCATCATAGCTTTTACTAACCCAGTAAGTTTGATGTATACTATTCCCAGTAGTCAATTGGCAGGAACTTAAGGCATGTCATTGAATGAGGGAGATCAAACAGGCTTGGGTGTTTGGGGGTTCCACTGGTATTAGATATGCAAATAAATAATATAAACAGTTGTTAAACAGCTTTGGTTGTATTTTGTGCCAGATATCCTCTTGGTTGATCCTATATGGGCTAAAAGTTTTGGCCCTCAAATTTAGGGAAATAATTGTTTCTGGTGTAGAATCTTTATAAGCTGAGTTTGGGATTATTCAATGAAATGTATAGGGCCAAATAGAGTACCAGAAAGTTGGAAAACATCATGCTGGAAATCATTGGGACTCACAGTTGGTTGTCTTGATGAGAATTTTAGGTCATAAGATACTTAACTAAAATGAAGGAGTACCAAAATAAAAAATGGAAATAAATATATTAACCAAAGGTCCATTGTTTTATTCAAGATATCTTTAAAACCCTGTTCCCTATGGAGGGGTTTTTATAGCCTTATTTTGCTCATTTAACAGTCAGTATCCTGATTAGTCAATTAATTAATAATCAGCTTTGGACTTCAACACAACACTTGAGCTTGAGGCCTAAATTTATGAAGGCAGGCAGGCACCTCTACTGGCTTTACTTTGATAAAATAGGCATTGACAAGAGCACAGACTTTTTTTCTGGAAGTCTTAGATAATTAGTCCTAGATCATAAGCTGCTTGAGTAGTTTTTAGGATTTAACCCTGGTATACATTAAGTATGGATGTCCTTCTGGCCATCATTAAAACCTCATTGTAGGAGGTTTTTGAAACTCAAGAGTATTGTTCCTCAATCTCTGAGTATTGTGAAAACTCTCTTATTTGAATGGAATTGGGCTGTGTGAAATTAGTCTCATTAAATATAGAAGATCAATTTAATTGTTGCTATAAAGTCCTTGTTATTATACACCAGATATTTTCTATCTTAATGATTATTAGATTAGTTGATTATATGTCATATGGTTGATAGTTTATTAATATCAACTACCAATTGTATGTCATATAATAGACAACTAATCAGGAATAAGGCAGTTTGCATCACCCTATGGATTTGATGTTATCTCAGCACCACTATCAGCCAAAGGAGTCACAGATAGTTGATTGTGCCCTCATGCCATAATTTTAGTTTAAAACATCAATTTGCATCTCAATTAAATGCTGTAAAATCCTTGGCTCAATATCAAACAAATTAGTCATTTTATACCATATAATCCTTAAAATCTAATAAAAATTAGTCAGCCTTAGGTGTGTTATTCAAATTAGGCACCCTGATTGATACCTTAACAAAGAAAAATAATATAAACTTTCTTGTTTCCATAGAAAAAAGAACAAGATTTGAGATATTTTTAAGTGTTCCCCAAATCTGGTGTACCTTTGTAGTGCCACCAGAGGTGTGCAAGGAAGTATTCAACCAAATATTACCAGTAGATCAGCTCATAGAGAGCACATAATGTATCTGAGACACTGTGCAAGCTTTGGAAGACCAGTGGTGACAAGTTATACAGGACAGCCAATAGAATCAGGCAGAATCAGCAAGAACTGGTTTATTTGCGCAAGTATCCACCAAGGCTGTATGAAAGATCAGGGTAGAGGGCGTTTTAGTATAAAAAGATAAAAACACCTTGAGGCCCAACAACAAGGTCTTAGGTACCTGGATAGATTAAAGCTGCTGGCTAGATATTATTATATTTTAGTAAAGTAACTATTTATAATATCACTTCTGCTGTATTGTCTACAGTGTTCTTTAACAAAAGACAGGTAGAGTTTATTACATTGGCAAGGATAACTAAAGTTGTTAGACATTTTTAGCTTTAAAATTCCAAAGAGGAACCACATCTCCTTCACACCTGCCATATAAAAGCTTCAACTAGATCTGCCACCTTTCCATGAAAATCAAGGAAATGAGTGCCGCCACTAAAGAGCTTCACCTTATTTCCATCAATTCAACTATGTCAGGGACGCACTTAAGAGGGAACAAGTCCCCAATCTTGTGAGTCAAGACCCCTAGGTTAAGCCCTACAATAACCAAACTAATAGGCACTGTAACTATAGCAAGGTGACCAAAGTGGCCCAAGTAGGCAAACCTACCCATCATAGAGCTGAACCTGCCCAACAGTTAATATCTGACCAAGTACATCAAAAAGTAGAAGGATGCATTAGGTCTAACCAAGGAAGGTTCAACTGGTGGAGGTGGAGTGATGGAGAGGCCATAATGGAACTTTCTTTCCCAGTGACCTGAGGAATACTTGAACCAATCATTGGTCAAGGACCTCTTCTGGTGGGAATCATCAGGGGAGGAGTTATCCCAGTCTGTAGTTGGAGTTGGATTCTCCAAGGCCAACACCACAGATAGGAAGGGAACTAAAAACCAGAACAGGAAATAATTTCCCTTAATGGCTTCAAAAAGGGATTTACAAAGTAAGTGTGGTCAAGTTTAAATACAAAGGAAAATCTTTATTGTTGGAACAAGTATGAATGATAGAAACTGCTCACTTAAATACCCCAATATAGGCTGAAACAGTTTAAGAAGATCCTGGGATATGAGGGGATTTATCAAGAAATTTCATGAAGATAATGGTTAAAAATAATACCTGTCTCAGATGTGTATCAATTTGTGACTTAGTAATATATATTATTAAAAACCTATAGGAGAGGCACCAAGAACCAGCCACAAGATTTGAGACAATTAAGCGGTTGACAAGCTTAATATCAGGGCAGATCAAGTACAGAGCCTTATTATCATATAGAACCAGTGGATCCAAGAGCGGCAAGGAAGATGAAAGCAACCAATTAGCTTTTGAGCGGTAAGTGTGGTGATCCACATGTTTGGTGGTTTGCAGGTGGGGCTAATGTTGGCCAAGCAAAAGATTGGTTGTTTGTTGCAGATAGGAGCCTAGTAAGTAACATAAAACTACTAGGGGTAAGTAAGGTGAGCCTAGTAGGTAACATAGGACTACTAGGGTAAGTAAGGCCTGGCTGGTAGGTAACAAAGGACTACCAGAGGCAGATGTTGCCTCCACCCAGTAGAACATATTGGCTGCTTTGGGGCTATAGTGCTTCACCCCACAGGAAACTGTGGCTGCGGAAGGGTGAAGACTGAAATAGCAAGCAGGGAACTTTGTCTGTCTGAGGGGAGTAGGTTTTGGACCCCTGGCAAGCAACGCAGGCTTCCAGGGAGGGGAAGAGCTTTGAGGGCTCTACATACCCAAATACGCTTACAGGAGGTCTGTGAGAAAGCACCCTACCTAACAGACTGGTGAGGGTCCTTGTTTATGCTCCTATGGGAGCTTTGGGAGAACCCAAAGTGAGCATTGGAGGGCATAGATTTGCTCAGAGGTGTCACCAAGGCGGCTTGCTTGGGGAAGCAAGCTGCAGGACTTGGTGTGATCAGGACTCTGGGAAGTAGAGCTGATTAATCTGCAACTGAAAGCTCAGACTTAATCATCTGGGTGAGTAAAGACAACTCATAGACATTGATATATGGTTGAATGGCCTAAGTGGATTGCCACTTGCAAGGGCCCAGTCAAATGCCAGTTCAATGTAGACTCATGCCTGGGTCTACAAGCTCTAATAATGGGGACTGAGATAAAGAACCAAGGTGATTCACGGAATTAAAAGAGAAAACTAGCAAGAGGGACTGTTTTGTCACAGTGAAGGCTAGTTGATGGACTGTTAATTCATATTAAATGGAATGAACCAATATGGTTCAGTGTGTAGAAGGAACAAAGAAGGTTCCTAGTGAGGGTTTGGTGTGAAACTGGTTGAGGATAAGTTGAGGGATAAGAAGATTATGATTCAAGACTTGCTGATTATAGTGCAGGAGTAGCCAGAGGACTGATGAATTTAATGGACTGATTGCTGGTTAAGCGGAAGAGCTGGAATATGAGCTGGCTAAAAGATCCAAAGATGACAGTGAAGAACTGGTGGTCCGGAGAAATGAGCCAAGATTTTTCCAAATTGATTTTCCAAAGTGAGAAGATGTGGAATATTTTGCCTTGGTTTAGTATTAAAATCAAGAAGGAATATTGATAGAAGTGTGGGTAAGATATTTATTTATTAAGTTCCTAGGATAGACAAAGGTATGTTGCTATGAGAGCAGGATACAAAGCTGTTTTGGTGGGAAGTTTTCCTTGGATTTTACTATATTTATAAATATATGGGGAAAACATTGAAGAGGTCCATAAAGAACAATTTAAATAGTATTCTACTATTTAAATTGGTTCAGGTTGAATGCAGGGAAGACTGGTGCTGGAATAATGGACAGTTAACACTTTGGTGCGCAAAGAGTTGTCAATTTGAGCAGTTTGAGCTGTGGAAATGATTTTCATAGTTGGATCCCAGTGGAACTTCAGAAATGGTCTATTTCCGCGCTCTACATTCATTGGTTGAGTTCTAGTAGGTTTCCTGATTAAAATGATTGGTTGGAAGTCAAAAGCTATAAGTATAAGTCAGGAAATAGTGAATTAATACTTTAAGCTTTTGAGAATGTAAGTATGTAAGCTTAAGTTATTATAGGGAAAAGTGAGCGGCAATGGTTTAAGCTTACAAAGAAAGCCATTTTAAAGGCGGAACCGTTGGGGAAAGGACACTATAAGAAGGTGGCTGGCTGGAAAGTTACAGGACTTTTTTTGGAGGTCTTTCCAGGTCTTTGACGGGATCTTTCTGAAGCCTTCTGAGTTTCTGCCAAGAAGTTTTGGAAGCCTGTTGATCACCAGCAGGAGCTTGGGTGGACTGATACAACCCATGATAACAAAGCAGGAGCCCAAGAATAAGGAGCTGGATCCTAAGCGCGGCACAGATGTCTGATTCCAAGGAGCTGGAGTCCAAGTCTAAGGAGCAGACAACCAAGACTAAGGTGAAGAAGTCCCAGACCAAGTACAAGGAGTCCAAGATATTGTTGGAGGACTCCAAGTATTGACAAATCCATATTGTTTCCTTGACCCCCCGGGCCATATACCAGAAGGTTTCTAAGGGGATCTTCCTTCTGAGAGTGAATAAAAGCCCATTTCAACCCCTATACATATTTCTGAGATACATTTCCCCTTACTAGAGAATGACAACCCCTTCCAGCTGGTCCCTGACTACAATCCAGGACACACTTGGGGACTGGTGGACAGGAACCCCACAGTAAGTGTTGTGTATTAATGAACTACTAACTCTTGCAGAAGCAAAACCAAAGTTGGAAGCATAAGGCAAATGGATAGCATCAATATATATAGGTAATTTAAGTTGAACTATAGACTGTAAACTAACAGTTGACTCCACTTTGGGGTTCCAGGTTCAATCCCTGTCCTGGGCATTGTTGACCCAAGTTGATTGATGGTTCAATACTTTTTTGGTTTCTGGCTGCACTAAAGCTGATAAAGTTGGAATATCACTAATAAAGGAAATATTGCTGTATTCAGGGAAGAATTCCCTGACAAACTATGACTAAATCAAGCTTGGGTTTCCTATTTGAGCATTATAGGGCTCACTGAGAAAGTGATTCTCAATATGATTACTTGGAACCCCTGGTCTACTGCTGACAGTTATGTGGTGAGATTGGAACCTGTCATCTAATAGGCTTTTAAGGCCAGATATTTCCCTTTAATTGAAAAATACCCCAAGAACAACTCACGTCATGACAGATTAATATGACTGCAGGATACCATCAAATCTAAGGGGACCACAAGAACATCCCAAAGAAATCACTCAGGACCAAATAATAGCTGTTTGAGTGTGTTATCATAAACTTTATTATAAAAAATGCTCTCAGTACCTTTGTGACATTAATAAATAAGGTGTTCAAGAAACATATTGAGAACCTTGCCATAGTCCACCTGGATGAAATCATCATCTACAGCCCCAGCAAAGAACAACACTGGAAAGATGTCTTAATGATACTCACAACACTATAGGACAACCAACTAGTTGCCAAATCATTCAAATGTATGTTCTTCTTCATTACAATAGCCTCCAAGGACACATAATAATAAAATATGAAATTAAATCAGACCCTGAAAAAGTAAGATCAATAACTGACATGCCAGAGCTTCAGAAAAAGAGTAAATTCTGAACCTTACTGAGAATGATTGTATGTCAGAAGATTCATTCCAGACTTGGGGGCATTATATGCCACACTATCTTCAATTTCTGGCAAGACAATCAAATTGTTATGTACACTGCTACAAAAGCAAATAGTTCTTCCAATTAAAAGAATGTATGGCCACTGGCACCATATTAAACTATCCCAACCAAGAAGAGATCTACAAACAGGAAACATATGCTTCTGACAAAATCATTGGCGGAGTGCTCAGAATAGAGACAAAAGACATTGACTTTCTAACTGTTGCATATGAGTTAAGTAAACTCTTGGGTGTCAAAAAAAATATCCCATTCACAAAAAAATTAATAGCAAATTTTTCAATGTCTAATGAAATGTTGCTGCTACCTGAAAGAGGTAAAAATTATTCCAAGTGTTAACCAACCTCAAATTACCAGTGTTTTTTAAAACACAACAGAAACTATCACAGAGACAATCTGAATTGATGAACTTTATCCAGAGGTACCCCATGATAATTGAATACAAACCAGGTAGAAAGTTACTTAAAGCAGACACCCTCTCAAGTTTGTATCATAATCACCTACTCTGCACTCATGATGAAGACCCTAATTGGCCCATATTAATAATGGGGGATCACCAAGAGGACTTCCCAGCTGGTACCCAAATGAACTTACAAGGAAAGGTCCTCAAGAACAAATATCTGTTCAAAAATGTCTATGGTACCCTATACCAAATATTACCAAATGAAGATACAGTACTATATGGGCTGTTGTTGCAACTGAACCAATGAGGATTCAGTATTTGGAATTGGGGAAGACAACAGTCCAATAGGAAAGGACAGGATGATAAGAATAAGGTATTGTTTATTGTAGAATATTGTGATTAATATACTATATGGGGAAAGCCACAAGGCCACAAGGGGGTGGCATAGTGGGGAGTTCCATGTAGGGGTTGGAGCCAAGGAATAACTTGTGCGGGGATCAGCAGGTCATATTGGCAACACTCCTAATTAGGATGAAGCTCCCGCTATTTGACATTGCCACCAGATTCATTCATGACATTAGATACGTCAAGGGGCAACTCATCAAGCGCCCCCTGTGTATTGTAAGATACACTGGCAGGCAAGGTTTGAACCTTGGTTGCAACACCCCCCCTTGTCTCCTGCTTGTTGTCAGACACCAGGACTGGAGTCTGCGGAAGGTCTGGGAAGGTCCCCACAAACAACCTTTGTGTGGGGATGGCACAACAGGGGCACAAGCAATTGTGGTGAAGCTTCTTAGTATTTCCCTGGGCATCCTCAAGTTGGTAGGTGTGGTTGTCATAGACGGCAGCTACCTTGAAGGGCCCTAGGTGGTTGGGTTCTAGTTTGGCAGAATTGGGATTGAGGGTGTAGACGGGGTCTCCTACAGTGTATCTAGCTTTGAGGTGTTTTGTCCCCTCTGCAATCCACTTGTGTTTGATCTCCCGGGCTTTGGTGCGCCATTGGTCCAGGGAGGGAGTTGGTACTAAGGGAGGTTTGTCGGGAACCTTGGACCATAGTTTCCCCTGTTCAACTCCTGTCAGACCGTCAGGTGTTCCAAAGGCCAGGGTGTTAGGGCTGAACCCAGTGCCCCTGTTGATTCTTGCTTGCAGGATCAATAGGGCGGTGGGAAGGTGTTCAGTCCACGCAGTATTAGGGTGATCTTGTGAGAGCTTGGCAATCAATTGAACTAGGGAGCCATTTAACCGTTCCACACGCCTGTTGGCTTGCAGATGGTAGGGGGTTGTGACCATATGCTGGAGCGCGTTCTTGACGCAGTATGCCTTCACGACGTGTCCAACAAGTTCAGGGCTGCCATCTGTGATGAGATGCTTGGGTTGTCCAAAGCGAGCTACAATCTCCTTGCCAATGAAGCGGGTAACGGTGGTGGCGGTGTGATTGGTTGTGGCCCAGGCCACTGGCCAACACGTGAAATAGTTGCTAGTGGTGATAATATACCTTTTACCCAGTCTGTCTTTGGGAAGCGGCCCCACAATGTTGAGGGCCCACTGTTTGAAGGGTTCCATAGCCTTAATGGGTATGACAGACTTAGGAGGTGCCGGTTTGGACGTATTCTTTTCACACAATACACATGTCTTGAGGAGGTCCAAGATGTCTTGGCGCATGCGCGGCCACCAAACCTTAAGCTTCATAATCTTGAAGAGGTTGCACCCTCTGATATGACCCAAGGTTTGGTGATAGTGTAAGATGGTGTCTCCTTGTTGTGTAGTGGGGATATACGGCGTCTTCTTGCCTGTCTCTGCTTGGTGACAGACATTTCCAGCATTGATAGTGAATTGACTTTTGTTATCCTTCAGTTTGGAGATGGTGACCAAGTTAAGGCCCTTGTAGCAGGTTGCCTCAGGGCGCAGTTAGAGCATGGGCCAGTTGGGGTCCAGACCATTGTCTCCAGTGATGAACACTACGTAGAGTTGTGAAAGAGCGTTTGCTGTAACAAGCTCTTTCCCAGGCTTATATTTGATGCGTAATTGATAGGGGGACAGGTGTTCAACCCATCCTGCTTGGCGGCGTGTCAAATGGTACTGTGTGTTGAAGTATTGGAGGGACTTATGGTCTGTAAGAACACGGGGTGGGAAGGTTGCACCTTCCAAGTAACAGCACCACTTCTCAACGCAGTGTACAATGGCTGCCAGTTCCTTATCATGGATGGGATAGCATTGTTACAAGTTGGTGAGCTTCCTGGATTCATACGCTACAGGGAGGAAGACGCCATTGTCAGTTTCTACCCTTAGCACGCCCCATATGGCCCTGTCAGAGGCGTCAGTCTTGAGTTTGTACTGTCGGGTTTGGTTGGGGAACTGCAGTACTGATGCCGTTGTGAGCCTTTGCTTCAACGTCTTGAAGGCTTGATCTCTGGCGGGGATTCAATGGAAGCATTGTCTGGTATTGAGGAGCTCAGTGAGAGGTGCAATTAATTCTCTGCAAATGGGAATGAACTTGCGTACATAGGCAACCATGCCCAAGAATGTTTGCACTTGGCCCACATCTGTGGGGGGCAGCATGCTAGTGATTGCCTTGATTTTGGCAGGATTGGGCTTTATCCCTTGGGCAGAGATGGTGTTCCTAAGGAATAATAACTCTGACTTGAGAAACTCACATTTGGAGGGTTTAGCTTTTAGCTGGTTTCCCCAAAGGGTGTTGAGGACAGCACAGAGGTGTTGGAGGTGTGTGGTTTGATCTTGACTGAAGACAATAATGTTGTCAAGGTACACCACCACACACTTTCCAATCAATTCCTTGAAGGCTTTGTTCATCAACATGGTGAAGATGGAGGGAGCGTTGGTCATTCCAAAGTTCATGACACAACACTCAAACAACCCATAGTGTGTGCAGAAGGCAGTTTTTGCCTCATCCCCTGATGCAATGTGGACCTGGTTGTACCCTGCGGTGAGATCAATCTTTCTAAAGACCTTTGCGCCGGCAAGTGTATCAAACAGGCTGTCAATAAGCAGCAGGGGGTATTTGTTTTTAACTGTCACCTCATTTAGGGCGCGGTAGTCTGTGACCAGGCAAAGAGATCCATCCTTCTTAGCTACAAAGAAGACTGCTGCCTGGTATGGAGAGAGCAAGGGGCAAATGAATCCCTTATCAGGCACATCCAAAAAGTGCTGGCAGAGGGTTTCATCTTCTTTTGGTGTGAGACAGTATAATGGTTGTGCTTTAGGTAACAATCCTTGAAGTTGTACAGCGTGCTGGATCTCCTGGGGTGGGGGTAGCTGTTCAAGTGTTTTGCTGAATACGTCCTTGTATTCCTTGAGGAGTGCAGCTAACGCTGGTGGTGGTGGTGTTGACAAGGGAGGGACTGCAGAAGGTTCTGCACAGATAACTTTGACCAAACATTGGTTAAAGTCTAGTTTCCCCCTTGAAGTTGTATGAGCCTGTTTCTGTCATTCTGACAAACACAGTGTCATGTAGTAGTTTGTTCATTTCTATGGGGTAAATCTGAAAACCCACCCCATTTCTATTGAGGGTGATGACAGAGGTATCCCAGTCAATGTAAGGGCAGTTATGCTGGAGACAATCAAGGCCAGCAATTACGTTGTGGCTGAGGCCTGCCATGATTGGTCCAGAGAGTTTGACCTGGACGTTCCCCATTCTTACAGAGAAGGGTACTGTCTTGTGGGTGATGGCAATTCTGCAGGAATCAGCCACACATACTGCTTTGAATCTGCTGGGTACTTGGTCTAATTGTTGGGAGTCAGCAAATGCCTGATCTACCATGGTGTGATCAGCCCCAGTATCTACCAGTAACTTGTGGGTGTTCCCACGGAAACAGAAGGGATAGGACAAGTGTGTTACTTTATTTGCGGAATGAGCAGCTTGCAACACAGGGTTGTTGATATGGACCTGAAAGACATCTAGGGTTTTGACCTTGTGAAGATTGTAGTTGCGGGAGTTCTTTGCAAGCAAGGGCTGAGAGGGCGGGTCAGTCGGGGTTGTAAGGCCTCTTGTTGTTACAACCCCCAGGCTTTTTCCTGGTCCTCAATTAGCGCTAACTGGAGCTCCCCCTTGCAGGGGCGTTTAGTTGCACCTTCCTGCTATTGAGTTTGGTGACATCCCACTTGACTTTGGTCATTGCTAGGTGCAGGACATGGTTGGGGTGGAGGATTGTTGGTGCGGCAGAAGCCCATTGAAGCCTGGTTATTGGCCTCTACAATGGCTTTATAACAGTTGTCAATAGAGGTGCAGCGGCCTACAGGAACCCACTTGCAAATATGGGGTTTTAACCCATTGATAATGAGAGTGAGCAACATGGCGTTCCCATCAGTCACTGCTTTGGGGGCGGCAGCAAGGGCTTGTTGCCACGTGGCGAGGTACTCAGGGACAGAACCAGTCTGCTTGATGGCTAGGAGGGGAGTCCCCCAAGATAATAGGGGAGAAGGTTTTGCTATACTGGGACTTGGCAGCGTCTCAAAATGTTGCCCAGGTGACGTCAAATTCCTGGCTGGCCCAGTTGGTGAACCACACAGCGGCGGGCCCCGTAAGGCAGCCAGATGCAGTGGCAACCCACATGGACTCGGGAACCTGACAGATATGGAGGCGCGTTTCAGTGGACTGGAGCCAACTGACAATGTCAGCTCCTTTGACACCGCCAGTGAAGGACTCTAGTTGGAGGTTGAGCATACATTGCAACAGATCCAACTGTGGCGGGGTGACGCTAGCGTCACGCTGCCTGAGGCAGAGCCAATTGTATACACTGGTAAGAACTAACTGATCTTGATAGATGACATATCCTTTGGGAATGTCCCCCTTGGGGATTGGAAGGAACATCTCTTGTTGTGGAGTAGCCATGCGGCCCGTACTCTGTCCTTTCTTGGGGGAATTTTGTTTTTAAGATAGGTCGTAAACCTACTTCTGCTACAACTGTTGCAACTGAACCAATGAGGATTCAGTATTTGGAATTGGGGAAGACAACAGTCCAATAGGAAAGGACAGGATGATAAGAATAAGGTATTGTTTATTGTAGAATATTATGATTAATATACTATATGGGGAAAGCCACAAGGCCACAAGGGGGTGGCATAGTGGGGAGTTCCATGTAGGGTTTGGAGCCAAGGAATAACTTGTGCGGGGATCAGCAGGTCAAATTGGCAACGCTCCTAATAGGATGAAGTTCCCGCCATTTGACATTGTCACCAGATTCATTCATGACGTTAGATACGTCAAGGGGCAACTCATTGAGCGCCCCCTGTGTATTGTAAGATACGTTGGCAGGCGAGGTTCAAACCTTGGTTGCAACACTGTCAACACATAAGATTGTCACAATCATTTGATTCCATAGAGACTCAGGGCACACCTGTGGCAGGAACCTCCACAAGTACCTCAAAACCTTCTATTGGTAAGAAAATATGCTAGAAAACATCAAGAAATTACTTGATCAATATGAAGTATTTGAGAATTATGATTGCTCTAGATAATCCAAAAGTCTTTAATGCTGGTCTCAATAGCTCAATTATTTAAGTTATGAGAATTAGATATGGTAAGACCCATGCTAGGAGACAAAAAATATCACAGAAATTGCTTACACAGCAAGATGGCCTTTAGCACAAGTTACAAAAGAGCACAAAGGAACTGAGTTGAGACAGCTCATAGGCCAATAAACCATTTCCAAGTTTGGAAAGCCCAACCTCCTAATCACAGATGAAGGAATATAGCTTACCTATGTAGATACAAATATCTACTTACCAAAAACAGGATTAAGCATACAGTATTTAGCCCCTACTACCTGCAAGATAATGGAAGAGTGGAAAGGTTAAATAACCCTCTTGTTGAGGAATTAAGAAAACGGTCTGCCAATGACCCACACCACTGGGCTGATATGCTACTAACAGCACTAATGGTATGTTATACTGGCGTAAACTACAATCCAGTCAAAAGCCCTTATGAACTTGCCTATGGACACAAATTAGTTATTGATAATACCACTCTGGGGCCACACTTACCCTTGCCTAAAATGGTACCTGGAAACAATGCCCATGTAGTAAAAAAAGCTAAAAAAGACCAGGAAGCTAAAGAAAAGGAAAAAGTGGAGAGGGAAGAAATACCACTCCGGAAAAAAATTAAGTAGGATATGATATTTAGGTAGTAAATAACAATCTACACAAGCTGAAACCAGGATTAAGATGTTCTAGTATTGCCATGGAAGTCCAACCTTATAATTCTTACCTTTTCAAGGAAAGTTCTGCTTGTATAGGATTGAAACTCATGCACCATGACCAACTCTGCCTCTTTAAGGCAAGAAACTGTCAAAACAATTTCCAACTACCTGTTCCCAATGCCAAACTGGTTTAATATAAAGCTCAAATCTCATATAAACTTAATAAAATCCCTAAAGCTCCACCTTACAAAACCCCAGGGGAAGATATCACAACATCTACTATTAATTCCTCTTGAGAAAACTATTTCCCAAGAAATTCCCCAATTAATGAATAATTAGTGGCACTCTTATCAGTTGTTCATGTTATACAGGGATCAAAAGTTTTAAATACTAAAAGGAATGTTACCAGGACAAGCCCCATAGCTATGATGAAATACATGGACAGTAGTGGATCCCCATATTACTATATAATACCCTATCTTCATATCAAATAAAGTATCATTCTCTTCTCAATTCCCCCTTTATCTTATTTTATATAATTCCCAGAAGTATATAATGAACACAGATTAAATTTTGAAATATTTTTTAATTCTCAATGTACTTATTAAAACAATAAGAATTAGGCTTGTTGTCCCCATATTCTCTAATGAAGGATACTTTTCATCCTTCATGCTTAGATATTCTGATTGGAAATATCAAAGATTGATATTGCTATTATTACCAAAAAATTAAGACTTTTTTGTTCTCTGCTTAGTATTAGTAAACTCTATGACATCTTTGTCACACTTTTAAATTTTTGTAGGATCAGTAAAGTTGTTAGTAAAAAATATCCCTTCTTTTCTTTATTTTTAAATTTTAATCCAGATTTTTTACACATAATAGTTTCAAATTTTTTACCTGTTTAGGTAAGATCTTGCACAATGCCTTTCAGGGGAAACCAAAACCCTTCATAGTTTTATAGACAATAGTTGGGAGACAGAATTATCAATTATAATTAACAGCATTAATTGGACAGAAATATTATGCAAGTTAAAAACTTTTGTGTTTTTCTTAATTACATCATTATTCTTGATCTGTATAAGTTAAGCTGTTGTTATGCCTTAGAGAATTTTGAGAATTTTTGGCATCTACATAAATGTTATTAATCTGGTAAAATATTTTACTATGGTGTCAAATGAGGTTTTAATATTCTTTATAGAGCTTTCACTGAAGATCTATTGATCACTGCCTCATTCTCACTGTCTAATATCCAGTTCCTTGTCTTAAGGCAGCTGTGATAAACTTAACTGTACAAATAAAAAATTTGAGAATTCAACAGAAAGAATTCAACTATGGGTAAGTTTAAATTTTTTAAATTTTAAAATTTTATTCAAACAGTTTATCTGAGATTAAACTTTATTATAAGCATATAAAATACTCCTTATTATTTCTTTTAACTAAAAAATCGATCAAAAGCAACTAATTTATATTAAAAGCCATTTTTAAATTCAAAAAGTGTCACCTTGACCACTATTAAATTATAACTGTTGAATTTTCACTTTTTTATCCTTACAGTTAAGTTTATCACATTTTCCAATATTACTGTATACTGTAGCATGTTTGATATCTGAGTCAACCTATGGAATTGGGACTTAGAAATAAAATAAATTTTCTTTTATAAATGCAATATTCCCAGCAATTATTGAGTATAAGGGGGTACATCTGGCTCTTTATCAGACACCATTAGCTCATAGGATATATCAAATATCCTCAGAAATGCACCGGCAACTATTTAATTTGGTATCTAAGGATGAGTGGCAACTGGATAAAAAATTGGAATATAAATAGCCTCATAATTTCAAACAACTTTGGCAGCTGGCCTAAAAATTGGCAGTGGGATACACTATATAGAAAGACACAATCTAGAAAAAGTTATCTAGAAAATGTGTCCTAAAACGCCATCTAGAAACCCTATGTCAAATTTCTGGCAGAACTGTGTCAAATAACTTAAAAATTAATAAAAACCCCAAAAAATTCAGAATAGTAAGAAAAACATATGGCTAGACTCAAAATAATCCAAAGATTTTAAATTTGCAATAATAATGCGGGATCATCTAGTACCAACTTTAGTGTGCAAATATCCAAAGTCAACACACCCCAAAACTGTGATATTTCCATATTAGAATTTGCTCCTATTTTTGTATCAATTAACTAAAAATTAAGTAAAAATTAAATGTTTGGAAGTAAAGTATTTAATGGCAGAGTAACTTGATCAGGCTTCAGTCCCAAAAGTCTTTGCAATGCCTTTAAGATGGGTAAGGCAGCCTTCTCCGGTGTAATATGTCAAAAACTTCTTGGTAACACTTGCAAACTTGACCTGCTGATCTGCATGATTGGATAAAACAGATTTGCTTTTGATGGCCTGAGGGTAAAGCTGGTCCCCATGAGCATGCTTGATCTTCAGCTTGTTGATAATCACAATGAATCTGGGCTTCTTTATCTTAACCAGGCAAGAAAATTGATTGTAACAACCTTCAAGTGATGAGGTGGTCTTAGTTACACTGTCCTTAAACTGATTATTACAGTTCTAGTTAATGGAGACACTACCCTTGTATATATAAAATCATTAATGAAACATTTTAAAGTTGAAACTCAAATATTACAGATACTTTTATGATAAAAAATAAAATCAGTATATCAAAAGTGGTTTTTAATGGCTGTGTTACAGGGAGAAGTACTATCAAATGTGAGTTAATTTGAGTTGATATATTATATGTTGTCATAAATTAATATCATACTTTATTCCCAATTAATAAGAGAAAGGCTTGGATTTGTCACATAAAAGTATAATTTATTATTTGATTCCAGATGCTGTCTTTCTAGATGTTGTATTTCTAGATGGCGTATTTTAGGGTATTTATTAAGTGTTTTTATACATAAAAAATCTTATTTGGATATCACTCCTTTTATTTTAATTTGGGATAAAGTTTTCTAGATGTCATTTTTCTAGATGGCATATTAGAAACCAATATGTAAAAAATAACTATTTAATAAAATTTTTAAATTTTATTTTAATTTTGCCAATGTAAATTCTGACCCTATCACAATTTTTTTCTAGATGGCTGTGACCATACTACGGTCACTGCTGAGTATTTAGCTGAATAAATGCTCCAAAATATAAAGATATCCTGTTTTTGCTGTTTATTGCATATAGATAGGTTTGATTGGAATTATTGAGGTAAAGGTTCCTAGAAACTGGATATCTATGTTTAATAAAAGAACAGAAAATGGATGGTTGGTTAGGTTAGGCTAACTAAAAGAATTGAGGCAAGATTGGCTGAATCAATCTTGGAGACTAGGTGTCTCAAAATGGTTTAGTTAATTGGGAAGATTAATTAATAAACATGAGCTAATATAATTAATGAGGATTTAATTATAGTAGTTAATTGCCTTGACGGTGTCAAGAGGTATGGTTAAGTATAACTATGGGAACCCCCCCAGAAATTGGGTTAAAAGCGCCGTGTTGGCAAATTTATTGGGTTAGAAGCGCTGCTGCGCTGCCTAATGGATTTGAGAAGCGCCAAGGCGCCACTATCAAATTTTCTCAGGCGCTGAGGCGCTGGGGCGCCGCCTGGGGAAATTGCTGGGCGCCACAGTAGCGCCTGGTTTGAGTTTCAAAGCATTTTAATGGGTTTTAAGGCAAAAAAACCATTAAATGCAAAGATAACTAAATAAAGGCAAGTATGACTAGGAATTCAGGTTTGATCAGCTGGTTCCCAGTTGGAACACTGATAGCTGAGTTTGGGATGTGCAATCCACAGGGTTTTGGTGCCAAGAGCTGATAGAGCTTCATGCCAAATTGGTACATTGAGATGAATGGCGTCAGGTGACTCCTTCTCATTGTAGGTTAATTCTCATAGGTTGAGAATTGTTGATGATCTTTTAGGTAAAGATCTATGTTAGATAACTCAAATTTCATAGACCATGTGACGCAAATCATTGGTTGATTCAGGAACCAGAGGGGGTTTCAGCCATGTATGCCCCAAATGGTATATAAGCAAAAACAGTTAAACATTAATAAAATATATTCACATTGTTGGTTTTGACGCTTTCCCCTCACCTATTTTTCAATTATCATGTCTTCTTTGTTGAAATTTGAGAGAGCCAAATTTGGAGTCCTTTGTGTGGAGACCGCCGCGGCAAGGAAGGAGGTTCCTACAAGTTCATTGGAAGAAGCTTGGACCAGCCTAAAGGTCACCAAGACTGTTCTTGCAGAGTCTTTGGTGGAACTAAAGGCTGCGTTCAAAGAGCTGTATTCCAATTACTTTACAAAGGAAGGGACTCCTGCCCAAGGGAACCAAATTTATGCTTGGGATGCTTGGAACTTGTTGGTAGTTTGAGATGAAATCTTGCAACAAGTAAAAGAAATGGCAAACCATGAAATTGAGGCGTTGAGAGCAAGAGAGGAAAAAAGCGTTGAAATCATGGCTTGTTGGAGGGATGACAACAAAGTGTTGTCCCATAAAATTGCCTCCTGGAGGCAAAGCTCCTCAAAGCTTTGTCACAGGAAGGTAATGGAAATAAGAGTCAAGGGCAGGATAATGATAGGATGGACTGGTTAGGCCTGGATCTGCCACAATGGTGTCTTTCTAGATGACGTTTTCTAGATGGTGAATTGCACAAAATTGGCTTATGTATTGTATTAATGATATCATACCTGGCTTGTTGTATGAGCTGCAGTCAACTGACACCATCATCTTGGTAGAAATGTATCTTTGGCCCCAAGCTTTTTCTCCTAGTGTTGGGTTCATTTCTTAACCCTCTGGGGCATCCCCTTAGGCAGGTTGTAGCATGTGCTCTTAGCAGAGCTGACTGGCTGTGGGTTAGTCTGGCTATTAAAAAAGTTAAATCTTAACTTATAAATATTTTTTATTTACAGTAGTTTTCATAACTATGGCATTAGAAAATTTTCTCAGATAAAAAAATCAACTGAGCTTAAAGAAAATTTATAAATTAACAAATTTGCATTATATGAGTTTCCAAAGCTATGACATTAAGCAAAATCAAACTCAGATGTAAGAAAAATAGAAAACCTGTGAATTTATATTGATTGAAAATAGATTTGGGGTCATTTTAATCTTGTTTGTATATGAGTATATCTTCTTTGCCCCATAGCCTTTTATAATACTATAGCTAACAATATATCTGGGCTCTCTTCTATTTTTCTGAGCTCTAATGGGTTTGTTTGACACTGAGTGGATTTTGTTTATCCTCAATGTTGTATTCTTGAGTTGTTTTCAAAAGGAGTATTTGAATTTAAATATTATTTGGAACAGCTCTTCAAAAAAACCAAGACATTTCAAGAAGGAGAGTATAAATTCTACTGTTTGCACAGGTTAAAACAGTGACTGCAACCTAGAAGCAGAATCCTTTGTAAGCTTTGATAACAGTGAAGTAGGTGTATAAATTGAAGACAATGACTCTTAAAACTTTTAAAGATTACACTCTAATTATAAATTTTTATAAATAAAAATAACTTTATATTAAGTAAAAGAAGGAATATTTATAGCCTTAGTAGGATATCAGGATCACAAGGGATATCTAGGTGTATTCTTGATATTCTCTTTATTAGTGGATACTGGGGTTTTGAAAGACAATTGTTCCACTGAAATTAGCAGTTTTATAGCTGCCACTCCTGGGGTTGCCACCTTTGAGACAGTTCTGGAAGAAGTTATTTGATTCAGAGAATTGTTTTCAAGGAGGTTAGTAGAAACTCAGGTTAATGTCTCATCAGACAAGAATGATTGAGAATTAAAAATGATTCCTGAGCCAAGAGATTTATCCAATGATCAGAGTTACCAGAATCTCCAGCAAGATGAACATCAATCTGTCTGAATTATGCAGGATTTTAGATAAGAAAAGATTCCTTTCTGGAACTTAGATAAGGGGGGTGTAGGATTCATGTGGCTCTATACTTACTTACCATCACTGTCTCCATGTAGACTCTTCTCATTAGAAGACTCCTGGCGCAAAGTTTTGGAGAGATTTGGCTCTAAATTACCAACCTTCTGACTTGTCTCCCTGGTACCATCCCTCTTTTTTGACAGCATTCTGAAACTTTTAACTTCTCTCAACTTTAGCCCTTCAATCTCTCTATTTCCAGCAGCCTTCATCTGATATAATGTCTTGCTAAACCCCAGTAGTAAGCTTAACAGATCCCAGGAAAACCCTGATCTCCCAGGGCAGTGGTTCCCTCCCTGAAAAATATTTGGTGTATGATTCCTCAAAGTCATGGTTCACCTCCACTAATAACCACCTGGAGAATTCTTAACTACCTCCAGATCTCCCAAAGATTCCTCCATGAAACCTTGGGGATTTCCCTCTGGAGTGCAGCGCTTCCTGCTCTTGAAAAATCAAACCTGGCTTTATTAGATGACCAAAGCAGACATAGAGGAACTCAAAGTAAAGATGGGGGCAACAGCGCCCATGTCAACACTTTGTTGACATGGTCACTGTTGACTCAAAACTCTAAATCTCCTATGTTTTTTGCTAGTTGCACTAGCTTAATTCTTTTTTAAAAGTGTTCAGGGGTGTGAACCCAGAAAACTTGACAAATTTGTGGCCATTTCAACACAATTTAATATTAAGCTTAATAAAAAACTCAATTTAACCAGATTTTTCCTTTACGTTAACTAATAAAATTTAGTTTATTTTTTTTTATTTTTTTTTCACAACATAAAAGTGTCAATGTTGACACTTTTTAAGCCAAACTTATTTTTAATAATAAAACTAAAACATCTACAATAAAAAAAACTAAGTGCATATTTAAAAATATTTTTTATTAAATTAATATATTAAAAAAGACATTGCACATATAGCTGATTGTTGAAAAGTTAATGTTATAAATATATATGTGGCACTTATTCTGGCTTAATATATTAAGTGGATTGGTCGCTGACAGGGATCCAATAACTTAAGTGTGAGTTACTATGTAAGTTATTATAGAACTTATTATTAAAAATAATGTTGACACTCAGAAATGTTGTTTATTTGCTTGCAATCATCCACTAGGGTGGAGTTAAGCAAATTAGAGTGGCAAAATTAAGCTTAAATTAATGTCACCTCATATAAAGAATGTCATAAGTGACATTGTTGGCATGTTACCCTTTTGATATCTATCAAAAATTTTCTTAAGAACTTTCAATTTATGCAATGGTAAAATATCATATACCACTATCCAAATATTATTTTTAATAAAGCAATAAAGAACTTTGATAATTTTTTTACTTATTTTCATATGTTTTTTTAAATTTATTATGTGAACAAAAATACACAGAAAACAGTTAATATTTGCTAGCCTGCGTAAATTTAATTAAGTGTACTATATTTTTTCATAGTAAATTTTCAAAAAAATGTTGACAGTAAGAATGTTATCAAAAATAATGTCTACAATTTTTCTAACTGTCAGTGAGAACTCAGCTTTTTTTACTAATTGTCACTCATAATGTCAACGCTTTTCAGTTCTCACATATAAAACTTTATGTTCTACATATTTAAATCATCTGATTTTTGATATGTTGTATTTTTAACTTTTCTCTTTTATATTTTCTAAATTTCTAAAAAAAACTATATATAAATATAATACTTTTACATATTTATCTTAACTTTTAACTTGTTATTTATAACTTTAATAAAATAAAAACCATACAAGTATTTTTTACCTTTTAAATGCCAATAAAAGCCATATAAAGTTTAATTTTTATATTTTATGTTTTTTAAGTTGTTTTTTTAAATACATTGCTGTATTTTAAACCCTTTTACTTATTATTTTAGGACAAGAACATCTCTAAGCAGCCCAAAGGAACCAAGTGTCCCTCTAAGCCCACCAAAGCCATCAAGAAGAAGCCTGTCTCATCAAAGAAGGCCACTCCCAAGCCCTCTCCTGAGAAATGCCCCACTCACTCCACTGGGGGAGAGGAAACTGATGGTTCAGTTACTGACCACAGTTTCTACAACTCAGCTTCAGACAAGGAGCCAACCAAGAAGTGGCGCCAGGCCAAAAAGACCCCACCCAAGGATAAGTATCCTGCACATGAAGAGCACAAAGATAAGCCCCCTTCTGCTTCCCCCACCAAACTCCACTCCTTCAAATTCATCTGAGGATGATACAAAGCCCCACCCTGATTACTTCCCTGGCTTCTGCCATGCTCCTGCTGGCCCATGGGATCCTCTGTTAGCCCAAAATATCTGTAATGTTGATGGGAAGTTTAAGGTTCCTTCCTCCCTACCAAAGTATTCCCCCATCATGAGTGTCAAAGGTGGGCCAGCCATGGTGGCCAACGGTTACATCTTC
This sequence comes from Entomophthora muscae, assembly GCA_014839935.2. NCBI lineage: Eukaryota > Fungi > Entomophthoromycota > Entomophthoromycetes > Entomophthorales > Entomophthoraceae > Entomophthora > Entomophthora muscae. The sequence continues at coordinate 25,163 of QTSX02007312.1, read as the reverse complement.
TCATGCAATAATGCCAACTGCAGCTTCAAGAGCCAGCACTATACCTGTGAGGACTGCTCCTTCCCAGTGTGGCTCAATACTGAGTGCTGTGACTTGGTGCAGACCATTAAGGGTGAGCATACCTGTATCATGCCCAATACAACCAGTGCCTGCCTTATCAAATGGTATCTGGTGCAGGTCATGCCCATCTCAAAGGACCTTTCCCCAACCCAACTGGCCATGCTTGCGTGCAAGTTCCTCTCCCCCACCAACCTCAAGAGGGTGCCAACTCACTCCCAGTTGGTCAAAATTGTGAGTGATAGGCGCCAAGCCTCAAACCCCCTGGCCAAGAGTACCACCACAATTGAAGACCTGGTCCTTTCTGATGCCCTCAAGAAAACCAAGGATGGAGAGATGTTCCTGCTCCATGACAATGGGCAGGAAGGAGAGGATAGGACCATTGCCTACGCCACAGCTAAAATCTGGCTGTGTGACCGCACATTTGCAACCTGCCCAATCATCTTCAAGCAGCTTTGGTCCTGCATGGGCAATTCAATGCACAGGTTATCCCCCTTGTTTTCTTTCTCCTTCCTGGTTCCAAAAAAGAGATCTATGCCAGAGCATTCAAAGGTTTCTGGGATGCTTTGAGCTCCCTTCCCACCAACCAGCTCCCCCCTCCCACCTACGCCAAAAGGGCCATTTCCTCCTCTACTGAGAAGGATGAGTCCACCCTAGCTGCAGAGCAGCTAGCTCATGCGCCCTCACTTGGGCAAAGGTAATCATAAAGGACTTTGAGCAAGCTCAGTTCAGAGCCTTTGAGGCCACCTTCAATGGAGAAGTTCAGGGCTGCTTCTTCCATTTTAGGCAGGCCCTCATCAAGAATCTCAAGAGCAAGAAGGAGCTTTTTAACAAGTATCTTAATGATGATAAAGGGAAGTGCTGATTTTTCATCACCCAGTTTGATGCCTTGGCTTTTGTGCAGCCAGAGCATACTGGGCTTGGCTTTGAGGCCTTTCTGGAGGATGCTTATAACAAGAAGCACTCCACCATCTTCAAGGGCTACCTTGGTTACTTTGAGCAGCAATGGGTAGACAAGAAGGTGACTGCCCAGAGAGGAAAGAGCGAGACTGTCGTAAATTGCGCAATCAATGCTATTTTGATTTGGCCTTCAAATATTGATAGTTGCAAAGATTTGGCTGGTTTTGCCTTCAAGTTTGGAAATTCCCTGCCTTCTGTAAATGGGTCTGGTTTAATATCCACCCATTCTGGATTATTTTACCTTTCTGTGGTTGATCCTGGTATGACCTCATCCCAGTGTGACCCCCTCAGCCACTCTGTCTTCCTATTGTGTGATCACTGTCTCTTGTCAACTATTTAAAGTAGAATCATTACTCCTAATAAAGACAAGTTTATCCACATTTTGTGTTGGCTTTTATAATCTTCAAGCTTTTCCTGTCCTTTCTGCCAAAAGGACTTTTACATCTTGTTTTCCAGGAAATTAAGGTATGTGCCCTTAATTTTGCCCTGAAGGCTAACCCAAGGCTAGCTTCAAACCTCAAATCTTTTGTAATAAAAATTTCCTGCCGTGTCCTCCAGGATGTTGTCCCCTGGAGCTAAACACAACAAAATGGTGCTCACTACAGGGGCTGCAAGCCCCTTGGTTACCCCGTTCCCATGTGCATTTTTTGGGCCCTCTTCCTTTGTTTCCAAAGTACCAGATCAACCTAAAGTTTCTAGTCCCCTCTAGAAGAAGACATCACCAATGCCCCTGTAAATCCTATGGTATTGGTTCAGTCTCCCAGGCCCGCGTGGCCCCCCTTCCTGCTTTCTCTCTCAACTATGAGCAAGCTTGTGCTGTCGCCTGCTCCTTTCTCCATTCTGGCACGGTAGCCATGCACTTTATCCCTGGCCTCCGTCCTGGGTATGCCTCTGAAGACCTGTATTATTTCCTTTTGGACTTTGGTCTCCATCCTGCGTTGATGGAATCCATGGATACTATTGGCGTGTTGGTCAATCAGTTTATCCAACCTGCCCTAGTTCATCATCAACTCGCCTTATGATCCCAAAACCAACTGTTAGATGCTGTAGCCACCACCGTTTCAATTAACCACACTCAAAATATGGCCTACCAAGAATGGTCACACAGTCTCTTTGCTTGTATTTCTGACAACCAGCACAACTTTTTGGCGTCACAGAAGTATTTAACTGTCTCCCTGAACTCCCTTTGTTCCTTGCTCCCTAGATACATAAAGGATTGACTATGCAAATTGGATGAACATCAGGCAGCATGGCATGAGCAAATTGAGGCTTTTCTGCCAAGCCATTGGCAAGACTTTGAGACTCTGGTCAGTGAGCTCAATCAATTCAGAGAGCATATCAACTCACAAATCAAATTGATAGGAGCTCATGTCAATAATTGGGGCTGCCACCTGCAGCATCAATAAGGTCTAGATAAGGCTTCACTAGGCGACACTTTATACCAGGTGCAAAATTATGTGGATGACAGGGTAGCGTCTATTGAGGTGACTCCTCCTGCTCCTCCTGTTGAGACCCCATCTGATTTCAAAACCAAGGTATGGGAGGCCATTGCCAAGCTCAAGGCTACCACTCAACGTCAAGCTTCTGTGCAGAACCCCCCTCCAGTAGAACCTATGCCTGACCCTCATATTGCCTCCCTCACTGATCAGGTGGCTACCTTACAAGGTGAAATTGAGTACTTAAGACAGCGCCTCTCTAATTCTGAAGATTTGTCACCTGAATCTGAAGATGAAGAGGAAGGTGAAGTTGTTAATACTCAGCTCATGACAATCATGGTTGTTGCCCTGGTTTAGAAAGTCAACCCTGGCTCTACTGTGTGTGTGCTCTAGATCAACTTTCCAAAGTGACAAATGATGTAGCTGATAGACAAGACACATTGGAAAGAGAGCTTCAAATTCTCTCCCGCTTTACAAAGACCCTCAATGGACAAGTTGCCCCTTTGGTTGCTCAGACCACCTCTCTGACTACCCTTGTCAATGGGATTACTGGCACCTTGGCAGTACAACAAATCAAGATTGATGAATTTGGGACCGCTGCTGCAACTGCTCAAGACATTAGTGGGCAAAAAAGCTCTACCTTGGACACTTTAGAGGAAAGCCTTTGACTCCTCTGGGCTAGACAACCTGCTGCTGAATCCAAGTTTAAGGGCAACCCACATATTAATGTCCTCAACCCTGGTGAAAACAGTCAGTCCTTGTCCTCTTCTATTGAACCAAACTATAAGCCAACCTTCAAACAGATATTTGATCTAAAGACCTCTACCATTGCTGATTTTCTGACCATTTACAAAACTGCAATGTGTAGGGCTACCAACAAGCTCAAGAAGGAACACATTCTCACCTGTCTCCATCCCACTTGCCAGGAAGTTGTGGTCCCCAAGCTCCCATCCATTGTCACTTGGGAAGATATGAAGCGCCTCCTTATTGAGGAGTTTGGAGGAGACCTCAGCTTGGAGGCCAAGAAGGATGCATTTATGCACATTGCTTTCAAGCCCAAGGAAACCCTGGCTGAGTTTGCAGATTTTTTCTACATTGAAGGCCAGCAGTTAATTACTAGTTGACAGTTAAATCCCTGGGAAGCCTACACGGCTTGTTAAAATGCTTTGAAGGTGAACCAGCTTCTATGTCTACACTTTAAGGCACACAAGGCTTCACTCACTTCCATGAAGAGTATTAAGCTGCTCCTTCAAGACATGCATTTGACCCATGGAGGTACAGTGGTACGTGAGAATAAAGCCAATAATGCTGGGACTACCTCTTGTACGCCACACATTATGACTCTGGGTACTGGTGGACAGGCTTAGAGGCAAGGCTGCCATAACTGTGGCCAGATTGGGCATCACTTGCACACTTGTACTAATCCCCAAATGGAAGGTTGCAATCCCAAGGAACAGGCAGGAAAAGAGAGGTCAGCTTAGAAACAGAGACACTCTCTGCTGACCAATCTCCCCCGTCTCCCCCTGATCCTCTGTCTGATGAAGAAACTCCCTACTTCTCTGGCCCAACTATCCTTCATCTATTCCACAATCTCTCCAGTGATTCAGAGCCCAAAGATTCTGATAGTGAAGATCCTGATAGTTATGGATATTCCATCCTGGCTGTTCTGGAAACTATCTCTGTCTCATACAAGCTTTGCTCTGGGAAGACTACCACCACTTCCTGAGTACCTGCAAGTGAAGCTAAATCCATGGTGGCTTGCCCTTACCTAGACCAAGCCCACAAACTCCTGTCTTGGTTGATTCTTCTGAGGAAGCAGCCAAGCTAGCCAAAGCTCTTTTCCACAATGTAACTGTATCTCTCTCACTACAGGCTGTATATAAAGAAATTCCTGCAGTACAGTCATGCTAGCTAAATAGGAAAAGGAGCTAGAGGCTGCACAAGAAGTGTTAACAGTCTTGCCTCTCTTTGGGAAAGATATAACCCACATTGAAGTATCAATCCAAAAGGTTAAGATCAAAGCCATCTTGGACACAGGTTCCCCAGTCAACGTGGTATCTTCCAAACAAATGAAGAAACTTAAGTTGGCCCCTGACCTCAACTACACACAGTTGTATGACACAGCTGGCATGGCCCAAACTCAAGCTATTGGTGCCTACTCTGCTCTACCCATGAGGTTTGGGAAACTCCTTATTGCTTCCCCCGCTGTGGTCCTAGAGAACAAAAGCTATGACCTCTTGGTTGATACACAATTCCTTTGAGAATATAAAGGGATTGTACACTTACAAGATGGATACCTTTTGCTCTTAGGATATGAGTTTCTTTGATTTTTGAAGAACCTCTTTGCCTCCCAGGAAAACATCTTAAAACTTGCGTGCTTGAGTACCCTACAGGTATCTTCTTTCTCAAGTATAGGACTCACTCCTCTAACATGCGTACCCCTCTCCCTCCTGCCCTGCAGAAGAAGGGGTACCTTTGCTAGCGCCATCCCCCTGGGCTCTCAAGTGATGATTGATTCCCAGATTTCCTATGAGCTACCTGAAAAGTCCTTCTTGTAACTTTACTCACCTGAATCCTTAAGTTGTACCAAGCCTTGCCTGTGTCCTGGGATTTTAGACCAAACCCACAAAGAGCCCATACAATTACTGCTTGCTAACCTGACAGCCCTGCCCATGCAGGTGACCAGAGGCCAGGTTGTAGATCATGGCTGTATACTGGGAGCAGAACAAGTATTCTCCCTCTACCCCTTTGGAACTTTCAGTGACTTCAATCTACCTGAGGACGACCCTCAAGTTTTCTCTTTGTTCACCGCTGCTGATTTCCCCCAACTGTCCCCTGTTCAACAAAAAGACGTGTTGAACCTGCTCAATTAATTCAGTGACATCTTTGCCTCTGGACCTACAGACTATGGCCTAGCTAAAGGAGTCATTCATCAGATTGATACTGGGGATGCGCCCCCTTTCTGTGCTAAACCATACCGCCATAGTAGGGTGGAAGATGCTCAGGTGTCTAAAGAACTCAAGCAACTTCTGGACGCTGGGTTACTGGCTCCTTCCCAAAGTACTTGGGCTTCCCTGTTACTGATTCTCAAGAAGAAAGATGGGGGTCACCACATTTTAATGAACTATTGCCGCCTGAACTCTCTCACTAAGAAAGACTTGTACCCCTTGCCCAGAATTGACAATGCTCTCAGATGGCTATGTGGTTCCAAGTTTTTCTCTGCCATGGATCTAGCTTTGGGGTAATGGCAGGTGACTTATCTCCTGAAGATCAAGAAAAGGCTGTGCTTATTACTTCAGACGGCCTCTTTGAACCTACTTGTATGCCCCAAGGACTCTGCAATGCCCCTGCCACATTTCAACAGGCTATGGACTCCATCCTAAGAGATCTAAAGCTCTCTTGTGTCCATTTGTACCTTGATGATATCACTGTATTCAGCGCTACCTTTACTAATCACTGGAAAACCTCAAGGCTGTCTTCATCAAGATTTGTGAGGCTGGCTTGAAACTCAAACCCTCCAAGTGCTCCTTCTTCAAGGAACGTCTTAAGTTCCTAGGGCATGAAGTCACTCAAACTGGAATCTGCCCCATGAATAATAAGGTGAAAGCCATCAACAAGATGCTACCTCCCAAAAATCTTCGTGAGGTTCAAGTATTCTTTGGTATGATGGGCTACTACTGGCAGTTCATACCTGACTTTGCTGAACTGAGCAAACCCCTCGTCCAGCTGCTTTGTAATGTCCCCTTTGAATGGACTGACAGCCAACAAAAAGCATTTGAAGCACTGAAGGCCAAGCTCAAGGAGGCTCCTGTCTTAGTATATCCTGATTATGATAAAGAGTTCATATTGTATACTGATGCTAGTGGAGTAGCTGTGGGTGCCATCCTTGCCCAGCTTGACAATGAAGGTGTGGATTGACCTGTAGCCTACTAATCAAGAGTCCTCAATAAGCACAAGAAGAACTACAGTGTCACTGAGAAGGAATGTCTGGCAGTGCTGCATGCAGTGAAACAGTTTTGGCATTACATCTATGGAACCCACTTCACGGTAGTCACAGACCACTCCTCCCTCAAATGGCTACAACAGCTAAAGGAACCTGAAGGTCAACTAGCGTGTTGGGCTCTGCGTCTACAAGGGTATGGCTTCACTGTGATACACCGTCCTGGGGCCCAACATCAGAACACTGATGGCCTGTCAAGAATGCCAATCCTGGCTATCCATCCTGCTGATGCTGATTGACTATACAAATTAATAGGGTATCCTGTCTCTTGGACCACTGATCCAGAAGACATCTGCTTGGCGCTACAGACCCTATCCGAGGACACTATAATTTGTGATAGGCAGCTATTCAAAAAGGTTAACAATGCATACCTACCCTACGTTTGCCCTAGCATTAGAATAGCCATAATTCTCCAAGCTCACATTGACACTGGTCATGGAGGCATAGCCAAGACTCATGACTGGTTGTGCAAAAACTTCTACTGGGAAAATAAGCAACCTTTGATCCCTTGATGTCCTTGCCTCCTGTCATTCCTGTCAGCTCCAACGTCCTCGTCTGTCCTAACACCAGTTCCAACTCATCCCTCCAAAGCATGCCTTCCACACGGTGAGTATTGATGCTGTTTGGCCTTTCCCCCGGTCTAAGTTGGGATGTCAGTTTATCTTGGTTGCTGTAGACCACTTTAGCAATTGGGTTGAAGCCAGAGCAATAAAAAATATAATGGCTAGGACCACGGCTACTTTCTTGCTTCAAGACATTTTCTATCAACATGGCTGCCTTCAAGTCCTGCTATCTGACAATGGTATCAACTTTAATGCTTGCCTCATCACCTCTATTGTCAAAGCTATGGGGACTCACCAGTTGTTCTCTGTGTCATATAATACCTCCACCAATGAAACTGTTAAACAAGCAAACTCCACCCTAGTATTCATCATGAGAAAACTCACGCTCTCTGATGCTGCCAATTGGGACATGTTCCTCCCTGCTGCCCTCTTTGCCTACCGCCTTAGTAGACACCAGGTGACTGATCAATCCCCTTTTGCCATGCTGTATGGACAAGAGGCCGCTACTCCCTCAATCTTGGGACCCCCTTTGATCAAATTTTATACATCTGCAAATCCTGAGGCCCACATTAAAGACTTAACCAATTGTATCATTGACATCCAGGCAACTGCTTACTCCACTGCTTTTAAGGTTAAGGCTCTGGAGCTCTCCCTATTAAATGCTGCTAGAGCCCCCCTGCCAAGTATCAAGTAGGTGATCTAGTTCTCTACTACCAGAATTGTACAGGTGGCAGAGCCCACAAGCTGGATTCCCTATGGATTGGGCCCTGCAAGGTCACATTTAAGAAGGGTGTCAAGTATACTGTGAAACTACTGTCTTCTGGACGTCCTTTTGCCCGCATTCACTCCAAATTCCTTTGCAAATATCAACTTCCTGTGTCCAATCTTGAGGGGGGAGATGTTGTAAATTGCGCAATCAATGCTATTTTGATCTGGCCTTCAAATATTAATAGTTGCAGAGATTTGGCTGGTTTTGCCTTTGAGTTCGGAAATTCCCTGCCTTCTGTAAATGGGTCTGGTTTAATATCCACCCATTCCGGATTATTTTACCTGTCTGTGGTTGATCCTGGTAAGACCTCATCCCAGTGTGACCCCCTCAGCCACTCTGTCTTCCTATTGAGTGATCACTGTCTCTTGTCAACTATTTAAAGTAGAATCATTACTCCTAATAAAGACAAGTTTATCCACATTTTGCGTTGGCTTTTATAATCTTCAAGCTTTTCCTGTCCTTTCTGCCAAAAGGACATTTATATCTCGTTTTCCAGGAAATTAAGCTTTGAACCTCAAATCTTTTGTAATAAAGATTTCCTGCCATATCCTCCAGGATGTTGTCCCCTGGAGCCAAACACAACAGAGACCAATGCCCCTTGGAACTTTCAAGGAGCCTGCCTCAAGGGGGAGATAAAGACCACCTCTAGCCTGGAGGTTTGGCACAAGCACATTAAGGTGAAGTTTGGGTCAAACCCCAAATACAACAAGATCTTCCAGAAGCTACAGGAGGAGCAGGCCTGGACCATTTCCAAGTTTTGCAACCTGGCCAACTGGGTGAACCCCAAGAAGAGAAAGGACAAGGAACAGGGCTACCAAGAGGACGTCCAGAAGGTGGTAAAGAAGAAGTACAAGGTGGCAGAGATCAAGAAGTACCTAGAAGATGTTGCAACTGCTCTTGCTGGTGGCTTTAATTAGCCCAATAAACCTTGCTTTGCTTTGCCTGTATATTTTTTACTTTTAAATTTTAATGGTTACTTTATTTTTTGGATATTACTAATCCTTTTAGGTATAAATGGTAAGTTTCAGATACAGTTTCAATGTGGGTTAGTAAGAAATATCTTATATTTTGTTAGTTTATCTTTGAGGCATGAGATTTTTCCAGTTATGCTTATATAAAGTATAATAAATTTAAATTAGAATTTTCTTATATTTTTTAGCTATTATATAATAAAATTTCTTTATTTTTGTTCATTGGAATTTTAATTTTTATGGGAACAAAATATACTTTTATTAACAAAGAGTGTAATTTACATAGTAAATTGAAAATATAGTTGCTTATATCTCCTTATTTTTATTACTTATGGTAATTTTTTATTTTGTTTTTGAACTCTCTGGGGCATTTCAGTATAACAAAGCATTTAAAAATCTATTTTTTATATTAAAAATGTTCAGGGTAAAGTGTGCTATAACTTAAAAAAGTGTCGCCATCCAGGAGACAACATTATGTAAAACCAGGTTGTCACTTTACTATAGTGTCAACATTAAAAGTGTCACTATGGCCACTGCCAACATTTTTAGTGTTGACATGGGCGCTGTTTCCAAGATGGGGGAAGGGAAAATTCTCAACTGGTTAGTTTTATTTACTATATTGGTTCCATCTATATATTGTTCAGGGTATACTCAGCAAAAAACCCCTCTGGTTCTGGAATTTCTTCTGGATCCCTAAACCAAGACCCATGGTATTTTAGTGACATCTAACTAGGACCTTTATCAAAAGGATTTACACATACTCAACCTATAAGAGTTCCAAAAGTACATTATTTCAGCTTTTTTTTTGCTATCATGGATGGTAGAACCTCAGGGCACCAGACCACTGGTGGATGAGAACAGCGGGGATTGGACCCACTACCCAGAGTTGCAGCGTCACATGCTGGGTTCCCCCCACAAGCAAGTGTGCTGAAGCCTTGATGCACTTCCCTGAAGGGCTCTGCTGCATATGGAATGTGCTTGCCTCAAACAGCTTCATTGTCATTTGACTCTTTGATTAATGTAGTAGGACAGAACTAACACTTATCTAGCCCACAGGCAAACAAAAGGCTGGCAGAGACTGACCCCCAGGAAAGTCTGATTCCTGTTTATAGCAGTAACCAGCAGTCAAATAACGGGCCATATTTCTAGGAAGCTTTTCAGTACACACCAACATCTTTCCTGTTCTTTGTACTAGCAAGGTATCCGCCAAACATTTTCAGTATAGGGCCCCAAGATGCCAACAGTTCATAAATACCTCTACCCAACAAGCACATTCTGGAAGCAACCCAATCCCTTTTGTGAACCTGTACTCCTGTGGCATAAATGTCTCTGATTCTCATCACCAAACCCCTGTGGGACGTCCCCATTCTAACCCACGTTCCAGGGAGCCAGGTGTAGATGGAGGCATTAGGTGAATTGGGGCGGGGAGCTGCTGGGCTAGTGGGAAGTGCCCACCACAATATAGGGGCCAACTTGATAAGTTAGGATAGAGATTGTCTAATCAAGGACCAGGGACCAGATATTGGCACCATAGAGTCTACCAAGCCCGTGCAAGTAATTTAGAGTACTCCAAACAGCTGGTTAGATACGGTGCCAGCAGGGGCTGGTTCCACTTGCAGGTTAAGGGGTCAGCAGGAAGATGATTGTACTTGTCACAGGACAATCTGGGCAGCCTTAAAACCCACTCCCCTTCACAACCTATAGCTTTAGTAACTCTAGTTCTTGCCATAGGGTTAGCAAGAAGTATGCTCTCCAAGTTGAACTTGGAGTAGGCAAGGTTTGGAGGATATTCAGTGAAATAAACTGATCCAAAGGGTGCTCCAGGGGGGTGGTATAGCGCCAGTAGTGGGCCCATTGGTTGGTCACTAAGAAGGGAGGGCGCCTCAGCGTTTACTAGGCTATAGTTGAGAGGGAAGATCACCAAATCTAATTGGGGTAGGGTTTTCTGGAACCAGAGGCTGATAAACCTGTTGTCATTAAGAGCGAAAATATGGCCATCCCCATACCCTCAGGGTTTTTATACCCTATAGCCTTGCTTCTTCAACTTTTGTGGGGTTCACTCCACAGGCAGTCATTTGGCAGGGCGCAGGCAGTTGGGCAGGGGGTTGAGGGCGGCAAGTCCTGGTTTGGCCAGCTCTGGTGAACATAAGCAGCCATGCTCTGTTCCGCCGCTTATGTTCTCTATGCAGCCTGCGTTGGCTGATTGCATTGCTGATTTTATGCTGGGAGCTGGTGGTGGCTGATGCTTATTGGCAGGCTTAACTTCAGGTCTCTTTCTAACCTCCTTATAGTGAGCAGCAACCTCTTTGTAGCTCTGGGTCCTGGTGGCACATAACCAGCAGCAATCTGGTCTCCATTTGGGGAATTCCTTTTACTAAGCCAGTGGGTCACAGAGTAATTCACCAATCCAAGTCCGCAGCCTAGCAGGTGGCAAGTCCTAGTTCCTCCTGGTTGGTGAAAGGCATCTCCTGAGGGCCAGGGTTCAAATCCTGGGATTTCAATACAAGGATTGAAATATCATTCTTGACCCCACACTTCCACTGCTCCAGCCAGGAAAGAGTGGAACAATCAGGGTATAGGCACTGCTGTCTCCAGATAGGAGTTTCCCTACTAGTTGACTCTCAGCTCTCAGAGCCAAAACCCATGATCAGAGGTGCTGGCTTGGGCTGCTGAGGCACAGGGATAATCCTGGCCCGCTGCCGCTTGCCCCAAAACCAATCAGGCTGCCCAGCAGTGCCGGTTGACCCAAGGGGTCTGCTAGGTGGGATTTAGACACTATCCAGAGACTGGCTTTGGTCAGCCTTGACCTCTCTATCACCACGGTCAAGCCTATCCTGGCCAAATGCTGGGACTCTTGCTGGCTTATCCTAAGTAGCCTGGTCAGCCTTCCTGGCCAACTGATCCATCAGCACTGGCCCTGGTCTTGGAGCCCTTCTCCATCAGCCTTTCCTGGACCCTGTTGGCTGGCTTGGCTAAGCAAGGTCCCAGGGTTTCCCAGCCAGGGCTGTTCAGGTAAAGGGGTCCCCTTGAATCCCTGATTATCCAGGTATGGAACCCATCCAAATCTATACCAGAGATCTACCCTATCCACTACAACCGGTATCACCTCTTATCTGGCTGATCACCCAAGGTACTGCTGTACAGTTGCATGGGTAGGGTCAGCCACCCCAACTTAGCCAGGTCATCAGCTCGATGGGATGTGGGATGGGGACCCACAACTGTATAGCAGCCCTCCAGATGTTTGGCCCAGCAAGCTTACCAGTATATGCATGGCTGATAGGTCAAACCAGGGAATGTACATGGTTAGGTTAGAGTTGGGGAACTCTGATCAAGGGTCCTGGAACAGCCCCAGCATCCACAGAGGATAGGGGGTGGGATCTCCAGGCCAGCTGAGATGGACTAGCCAGCCAGATCCTGGGGAACAACTGTCTTGATCTCAGAGGCTTGGGGTCTGATGAATTGATCAGCGGGCCAGGAAGGGTGGTCAATGGATCCCCAGGAGTACGGTTGGCAGGGTCCAACTATAGGGCGGTAAGGCCTTATTGGGCTCAGGGGGAGGGTTGACCAGGGGAGAATGCCACAGTGGCACCAAGCAGATCTTAGAGGGTGTGGTAGTTCCAAGGGCAGTGGAGATATCTGGGTGGGAGCTGCTTGACATAACCAACAGTGCCCAGGTATATCAGGCTGGCCAGAGGTTCCCTGGTCAGAACAATGAAGGCTCAGATCTGGGATGAAGATATCTCACACAGCTTTGGTGCCAGAGGTCTGGGACGCTCTAAGCAGTAAAGGTACACACCCATGGAAGGGTTCTGGGATCTACCCAGGCACACTATTATAGGTTGAGGATGTGGAGATCTTCTGGGCAAAGATCTTAGTCAGCTGGCCTGGTTAGGGCATGGGAGCATATTGGGAGTCCAGGGGAGGTTCTTAAACTGGAGGGGGTTCAGCAGGATGTACCCAGGATGGGGGCAGGAGGATATCCTGTGACTTATTCCTCTGCTGACTGGTTCCTGGTCAGATCTGATCCAACTATAGCTTTCTCCACAGGTAACTTTTTAATTGTGCAGCAATAAAAAGTCAAAGATATAAAATAATTAAAACATGCTTGATAAAAGTTATTCTTTAACCCGTTTAATGTCCTTATTTTATTATCTGGTAGCAAAATTCAATTTACTTGGTTTTTAAAAATTTAAAGCTTTAAAATTAAGCCTCTTGAATACAAAAAATAAATATATTTATACATGTAAAGTATAGCTCTTGTTAGTAAATAGGGGTTATTTAGCCTTTTGATTTATTGTAAAGCTAAAAGAGTGCTGGTGAAGAAAATCATAGAAGGATCAAATTTGACTGGAAGTCAGCCAACAGAAAATAATTGACAGAATATCTTCCTGCCCCTAGGATGGTATATGAATAGAGATGGATGTATTTTAAATAAGGATGTCTAGTTGACAATGGTTGCTTCCCCATTGCTATAATTTCAAGTTTTATTATGGCTATCCTGCTCATTCTTAATAGGGAAATTTTGGTGTGCCAAGAGTGGGGAGTGCTGTGCTGCAGAAAAAGATCCCCAAGAAGTCTCTGGAAGGCTCTTGGGGGATCTTGAAGTGACAAAGGCATCATTCATGAAAGCATTAGCAGAGGTGGAAGCTTCCTTTGAGGAACCATACACTGAATTCCTTGCAAAGGAAGGCTCACTGGCACAGTGGGATAGGGTATACACTTGGGACGGGTTGAATCTACTGTGGGGCTTTGACAAAATCTTCTGAAAGATGGAATTGGCAGCAAATGGTGAAATTGAAGGATTGAGATTACTGGAAGAGAAGAGTGTGAAGATACTTGTCAGGTGGGGATGATAGCAAAGAACTAAGCAAGAGGGTGGTGACTCTGAAGGCAAAGCTTGGCAAAGTTTTTAACCAAGATCCTCAAACAACAAGAGTCTCAAAGAAAATTGTCATGGTAAGTGAGGTGGGTCTAATACAGTACTTTTTCATATCAAGGGTCCTTCTGCTGCATGGCTGGCTTACCTTAACTTCTGGTATATCTCCTGACCAGATGTAACTAGGGCTATGGATTAAAATGTTTATTGCTTAGTTAAGAATTTCTGAGAAACCCTGCCCTAGGATCCTTCAGGTTCTTGGGTTGATCTATACTGGTCAGCTTTCCTGGAGATTAGTAGAGGTTTAACCACATATTCAAGTTGATAGAATTTATTTTGGTGAGCAAAATGAGGCTTTATGGGCAGGGTAATTGGGGGATTTCTATGCATGCTTAGGGGTATTGTAGATTTTAGTGCAGGGGAGAAGGGTCTAGGTTTGGTGAGGCTGATACTTGGATGGCGAAAGGGTTCAAGCTAGGATCCCTGGGGTTTGCTGGTTAGGTCAAGTACCTAGGACTCACAGGTCTTGGTTAAAATAACTAGAAGTCTTTAGCGTTCACTGATCAAGTATATAATTTTTTATAAGATGTGAAGTGTGAGAACATGTCTCCAGCAGGGGTGGTAATATGAAGGTCTCATTGCTTGGCTCAATAAATGCAGAATCGAAAGTCAAGCAGGGTTCTTGTCTTTGAGATGAGGATGCAATAAGGAATGATCTGCACTATAGGGCATGCATCCACTTGGGATATTCAAGTTTGGAAATGTTAAATGGGGCAGTATATATTTTTTATTCTTGACTGGTCGTTTTCGGGCAGTTACTTGGTGAAATTGAAGTTGATTTAAGATGTGAGTAGTTTCTGATGGGAAACTCGTTTGGGTAATGTTTTTTTGGAAAAGAAGCTGTTTAGCGAGGATGGATTTGGGGATTTTCCTTTATGCGAAATTCAGGTTGGATTTTTATGAATGGGGTTTGTCGGGAAGGTTGGGATCGCAAGGCCAGGGCTGGCGGTGGAATGGATAAACATTAATTAAATGGGGGTATGGTTTGGCAAGATAGTGAATTTTCTGGGATGGAAATAAGGTTTCGGCCGGAAGCCATGTTTTTAATGAGACGAGATTTCGGATTTGGTGCGGCGTAAGGTTTGGAAATCGATGAATTAGGCAACTTTAACCGGGAGTACCTTGTCCTGGGTTAGAGTTCAAAACAGGCCAACGCCGATGCAAGCACGAGTATAAAACCCTGCTTGATTTTTTGTTAATACGGAAATGGATTTCATCAATGATAGCTTCATGTTCAACATGCCTGTTCAACAGGTGTGGTCGCCAGAGTCAGACTGGAGCTGCCTGGTTGACTCGCAGGCTGTGGATATGTTTCTTCTGGAACAGATGTTCAGCTGGAACCCCATGGACATCCAGAACTACTGGCTGCCCCCGCAGGAGACTCCCCAACCCCCACAGCCCGAGGTATTGCAAGGCCTCCCCATCGACATGGACCTCGGCCCAGGAATCAACATCCCCCGCCGCAAGCCCACCATCCTCTCCATGGACCCTGACCAGCCCATCCTGTACTGCAAGTTCTGCCGCCAGCCCTTCAGCCGCCGCAACTCGCTCCGCCGCCACGAGCAGCTCCATTCGGGACACAAGCCTTACAAATGCAGCCCATGCGGCCGAAGCTTCTCTAGGCAAGACATATTTAAGAGGCACTGTGCATCCAAGCGCTGCAAGCGCCTGTCCAGCTCCGCCAAAGCAATGTATTCCTAGATTAAATGTACTCGAAATACATCATTTAATTCACTCGTTTATCAAATGCATTTAAACAAATGCATTTTAACAACTACATTTTAACAAATGTACTTTAACAAATACATTTTAAAAAATGCACTTTAACAAACACATTTTAACAAATGCACTTTAACAAATACATCCAGTAATTCATAGAATCATCCTATTAAAAATTCCTACTACATATCGAATAACCTTACTAGTCAACCATGATTCGTTTACAACACCACCAACTCACATAATTAACCCTACCCCCAAATTAGGCAGCAACTCCCGGCATATAATTCCCCAACCATCACATCCATGCGCAAACGTCCTCTGTGGATCTGAATCCCAACACAACCTAGGAGCTGTACACAAATCTGCAGCCCAGGGTGCTAAAAAGTCAGCTAATTCTTAAACATATCCAGCCAGCAAGGGGAAACTTTATCGAACCAGTAAACCAAAGCTACCCGAACTCCAAAAACCAAGCTACTCCCCTCTGCCAAATCAACTGTTCAGCCACCCTACCTTCTCCACTCATGCTCCATCCCTAAACTTCACCCATCTCCATCCACAAACTTTGAATCTTAAAGATCAAACTTATCGTTCAATAACTTCTTCCTTCCCTCCATAGCACCCTCATTATAAAAGCCAGTCTAACGCGATATAAAACCAGACCCCCTTTGAAGTTAAACCCCTGGACAAGTTTGCTCTCAAGGACTCAAAACTTTTTCTCTACAACCAAAGAAAGCTACATTGCACCCAATCAACACATCTCCAGCAGGGCCCAACCCATCTGAGCTTTGATGACCCATAAACCCAGGTAAATTTATATTGGAGACTCCCACTCTACACCATGAGACAATTTATGCCAAACAACTCCAAGGATCTCCAGGAAACCCTTTCAGTAGGGATCCAAGCAGCACAAAACAACCTCATAAACCCATCAAGCTCAAATGTGCAGCTTACCCAGAAGGAAAACATGCCCCAGTAAGCAATCACCCATCTCCAATCCCAGAGAAACCCTTGCAGCACTTTATTCAACATCAATAAGAGCCACATTAGCATAAGGTTGTTGAAGGAAGGGATACCTAGGAAAACTGCTTCCTCCAACACAGCAAGGCTTGGACCAGGAAAAGGATCTAGCCCCATCCAATGGCACTATGTCATCAGCCAATATTTCTAAGAATAAACTGCCTGCTTCCCCTTTCTAGCTTTAACCTTACCATGTTACATATCTATTTAAAAGCAAGATAGATAGAGCATGGTTGATAAAAGGCTTTCAAGCCTTTTGAATCACCTACCATCATATGGCACATACAATGGGTGATAATGGCTGGTAATAATCCACATAAGGAACATTATATGTACAGGGGCTCTGGGCTTAGATAGGTACAATGGACCCACCCTGATAAATTTCATCCTAGGTAATGGTTAGACAGTTTAATCACCCTACTGGTTGATCAAGGGATTGAGAGGCTGATCCCAACCTGCTTGACCTGCCCCTGTATATCTCATCTATGAGAAGGGGGGCCAAATTAACAAAGTTCAGCTAACATCCCAAGGGAAAATCACACCAGTGTCAGGAACAACAATTTATTAGTACCCAAAACCCAAGGTATGGGGCTGGGGTCAAATCCTGAACAAACCCCTTTGTGGCCTGCCAGCCCAGACAACTGGGAGGTTGGCAGCCTGCAAATGATTGGTAATCCACCTGTTCATAATGTCAACGCCAACCTGCTGGGATCCAAATCCTTGACTACACCACAGAGTTTTGCAAGCAAAGTGCCCAATGCTGGGATAATCCCAAAGGTGCCAACACTTGACACCAGTGGTTTGCTTGGCAAAATAAGCAAGTCCACCAATGAGAGTTGCCCCAAACTTGCCCTAAGTCTAGGAAGTGGTACTGGACCTGAACACCTATCCAATGCCAATATCCAAGTTGCCAAACAGAAGAGTTCAAAGCCTTTTTTAGTCAGAGGTAGTCAATGACAACCCACCTTTACCAAATGCCTCCCTGCCATATAAGATCCCCAACACCAGCCTGCCCAAGCTCAAGAAACTTGACCAAAAAATGAGGCCTGAAAGTGCGGAATAAGTACCTGCCAGGCCAAATTGATCCCTGTGGTCATCTTTAAAAAAGGTTATGAGATATTGGGTTTCCCAAATATTGTCCTATTTTATCTTAGTTGTCTGCCAGTTGAGCCAAAAATTGTCTTATCCTCCTGCCCCCCAGCTACCTATTGTCCACCAGGTGTTCATTTTGGTCCCGTCCATTTTATGGGATACCCCTTGAAGCCCAAGTATAGAGATTGTGCCTCTGAAAAGATATTAGCGCGGAATCCCTTGGCCCAACCTAAAGAGCTAGCCAGATGCAACCGGAAGGGCCCTTGGAAGTTACTGAGCCCTGCCTGTTCAGAGATGAATCCAACTTCCTCCCTGCCTACCAATTAGAGCAGAACTGCCTGTCCCCCCAAACTTATTCCAGTATCTGCCGCTGAGCTTCCCTTGGACCATGCCAGCAAGCTATTTGAGATAGTGCATATTACTCTCACTGGGGTAATAGACACTATTGTCCCAGCTGCTGGCCTGTAGTCCTGGGGGTGAAGCAGTTTCTTACCTCATTATGTTAGCGCCAATCCTTTGGTGGGCCCTGCCCACCCAGTCTGCAGCCTTTCAGTTCCCAGATGCTAGCAAGCTGGCAGCTCAGGGTTGGTTCCCTGATAGCCAGGGCATCATCCAGTGTAAAGCTGGTATGGTGGCTTGAACAGGCATCCAGAGAGAGGACACTGAGGAAAGTTGGGGAAACAAGAGTTCAACCCCATTGGAACTATTCCACTGAGTAACCAGGGGGATGCGTGGGAGTGGGCTCTGGAAAGTTAGGAATCACTTGGTGGCTAGGCCGAGGTTCCTTAACAGGGGTGATCTTTAAGACCCTCCTGTTGAGGTCCCCAGGGATCTGGTCAAGAGGAGATTGGCCAATGGCATCACAGGTGAGGCTTTTAACCAAGCTCTCCCTGATCACAGGGAGATCTTGGGCTCTTGCTAGGAGGTCCTCTAGCAGATACAAGAGTTGGACTGGATCATCCTCTACGTGGTGGGCAGTGGAGGAGATTTAAGTCCAGAGGTTGGGAGAGATGGACCAAACTATAAGCAATATAGGGGCCAAGGTAAACCCCACATACTTCAGCATGAGGAGCAGCATATTTGGCAACTCTGGCAAGGTTTGGGGACTGTGAAAGGGGGTTGTAGCATCCAACAGGCAACTCCAGAAGAAAGAGGAGGGCTTTTTAGGTCTGGGGTGGAACAGACGGCCCAGAATCCTTGGGGCAACAGGCAGGACTCAAGAAAAGACTCTGGCGGCAAGAAGGTTGGGCTTGAGCTTAATATCAAGCAAAAGGTTTAAAAATTTTGGCTTTAGGTAAGTATTTATTAAGAGTTCAATACTAACCCTTGGTTTTGAACTGATGGTTTTAAAGCGTAAAGCGTAAGGCTCAATGGTTGCACCAACATTAACTTATGAAGGCTCTGTAAAGCTGCTGACAGCCAGAGAGGAGGGATTAAGGTAAAAAGAGGCAAAGATTCTACCAATAATTTCCAAATTAAAGGACCCAAAGAGGAACTTAAGCCAAATAATTTTTTTAAACCTGACAGCTTCAAACTTTTATTGAGTAAGGGAATGAGCAAGCAGGGGACCAAAAGTCCCAAGCCTTGATTTAAGGAATAGAGCTTGAATTCAAACGGTCACCTGACAAACCTGTGACATCTGATTGGTCACAAGAAAAATTTTCAGAGCAAATTCAGGGGGACTAGAGGGTCCCTCAGTAATTTCTGATATACAATATGATTGGCTAGTGGGTGTTTGAGACTTTGGGGATCCATTTGAAATTGAGGGAGCTAATGTGATTGTTTTGATTGGCCAGCCCTAATGGTTTTTAACAATGGTTGACACCAAGCCAATAAATAGTCCATATTAATCATTGTTTCTTCCCAGGATGGAGCAACAAAGGTGGGGAGTCTGTGGGATATACCAACATAATTTTTTCCCCACAGTATGAGCTAAATTCTCAAAATAATATAGAGACTTGGCTGAATGCTGAGGGGTTTTCTTTGTGCAACAAGGGGAAAATGTCCTGTCCAAGGCTAAGGGGGTTAACTTTACATTATCCTTGTCCATTTACCTAAGCTGGGATGACAAAGATCTGGGGATCCTTTCCTGATGGTGCTGTGTTTGGCTCCAGGGGACAACATCCTGGAGGACACGGCAGGAAATCTTCATTACAAAAGATTTGAGGTTCAAAGCTAGCCTTGGGTTAGCCTTCAGGGCAAAATTAAGGGCATGTACCTTAATTTCCTGGAAAACAAGATGTAAAAGTCCTTTTGGCAGAAAGGACAGGAAAAGCTTGAAGATTATAAAAGCCAACACAAATGTGGATAAACTTAAACTTTATTAGGAATAAAGATTCTACTTTAAATAGTAGACAAAGGACAGAGATCACTCAATAGGAAGACAGAGTGGCTGAGGGGGTCATGCTGGGATGAGGTCATACCAGGATCAACCACAGACAGGTACAATAATCCGGAATGGGCAGATATTGGACCAGACCCATTTGCAGAAGGCAAGGAATTCCTGAACTTGAAGGCAAAACCAGATAAATCTTTGCAACTATCAATATTTGAAGAGCAAAACAAAATAGCATTAATAGTGCAATTTACAACATATGGCCTGCTCCTCCCAGGTATATAGCTTCAATCCCACAAGTCTTATAGAACAGATGTATTATCCACCAGAACCCCATCAGGGGATCCCAAAGTACGCTTAAATAGAATTAATCAGTTGCCATGGTCACCTCTGTCTCTCTGGTGTGGCTAGCCCTAAGTACTATCACCAAGAGAATCAGGCTCTAAAGAGCCATACACTTGGGTTGTTTAGAGACCTAAATCTTACACCCAGTTGCAGATGGGTGGCGGTGCAGAGAATCAAGTCCAAGCGGGGAAGGGATACCCTGCACTCAACTTCTTCACCTTTGACCATTTTGGTCTCAAACCAGATCCCCTGGTGGAGGAGGTAACAGCCTACAGAGCCCCATTAGTGGCGTCTTTAAGAGGACCAAGTACTAAATACCAGGAGGACACTTAATTAAGGTGTACCCAGAAGGCCAAAATTAATGTGGATCTCAGCAAGCTGCCCCAGTAGAATGATAATTTTAACTCAATAAGCTATCTTCCTCCACAATCTGCTTATTGTGATATCTTGCAATGAGATTTTCAATAAATATATTGTTAGCTCTGGCACCCTTGCTGCCTCAAGATCCTGAATCTACATCCAGTTCTTATGCAGTCCCTGAGATCTGGGGAGTTGGGGAGGACCCATCTATGCCACTAACCCCTTGGCATCAAATTGGATCCAAGCCTGCCTCCCTTATCTATGCATCTTGATACACTGTGCTCTGTCACACCCTCTCTTTAAATACAATCATCTTCAAGTAAACCTGCACCATTTCCTGGTTGATAATGCCAGACTTTCTTGGGTGTATCTCTCCAATTGGTTATTAATTTCAGCTCACTTCACTTTACCCTGCCGCCAACACTTTGCTGACAATGAAAGCTGTCAGGCTTCACCCTGGCTGGATTGATCCTCTAATCAGTGTACCCAGCACTTTGGCTAAACCTGGGATAGTGCCCACTCAACAGTAGACCAGGAATATGCCTGCTACACCCAACCCCAGCAGAAGACCATGCTTTGGGACCATACCTCTCTGGGAACCAAGGGGCAATGGGACCCAGGATTTAGCCAACCTCAATCCAAGTTACCTCCAACGTTGTCCCGTGACTATAAATACCAGAAGTTCTGGGAAGGATGGGCCTGATAGATTGGATACCTGGAATCCCTGGAGAGGCTATAGAGCAGCCCAACCCAGGCCAAACCTGCCCAGGAGCCCTAAAGATCTATCTGCCCCAAGATGGATGGATCATAATCTTCTGTAGGGGTGAAGCATTGGCTCCACTGATTTTAAAGCTGAGATAATTGCTCTGGCTATCTCCCCAGAGGTTTGGGACTCTGAACAGAGTACATGGGGTATCTAAATGTTAGCTATTCAGGTACCTGGGCTTAAAAGTGGGCCTGCAGGGGAAGCCTATGTCCTGAAATGTGGGGCAGGAGGCTCAAAGAAAGTTGGAAAAAGTCCAGGATCTTTTGGGGGTAATCAAGAAAACAATAAATTTCAAGACTTCAGGGGCTCAACTAATAGTAGAAGGGAAAGAGATGAATAATAATGGCAACTGGTGGGCTAGCCCATGGGGTGGCGTAGCCCCAAGTGTAAGCTGTAATGCTGCAGTTCAATAACTATCAGATAATAGTTCAAGCTGAACTATCAGGCAAATCCAATACTGGCAGCAACTGGGATAGGTGGGCCATCAATAGTGATATGGATGAATTATTAGAAGCCAGATGACCAGCAAGTTGGGATAGATACACAACTTTATAGGAGCATATTTCAGGATTGGGGTGATGATTGATTAATATTGGGTACATATATTGTTTCAGTGACATTGGATCCACAGAAGAAGAGCAGTAATGCAACAATGTTCTCCACTGGGTTAGAAAAGCAGCTCAGAAGCCACCCAGGAAGATATGACAAAGCATGTCAAAGGATCAACCTCTGAGAGCTCCAAGAACTGCCAATAAGATTGTGCATGCAGGTGTCACCAGTGATTCTGTTTGACCCCAGAAGGCTCCCCACCCTAGACTGACATCCTGACCAAGGCTAGAGCACCTACCAAGTGTGGGGCAGCAGGCAGGATATTGAAAAAACAAGGCTGAGTCTTTCAAGCCTTTCCCTTTAACAGTACTCTATCTGGGTACACATTCTGGTATCTTGGATGAAATACATTTTTAATTTTTTAATAATTATCATTTTGAAATCTTCATCTTATATTCTAGTTATTATGGGCCTGTTTCAAGGGTAGTAAAGAGCTATAAGCAATGATGGGCAACTAAAATAGCAAAGCAGTGCTAAATTATTCATTTATTGTGCATCAGATTGCTAATATGTGTTTATGTTAACTGGCAGAAATATATTTATTATTCTAACATTTGCTATTTTTCAAAATCTATGATCTATATTTTAGCTGATAAGCAAGTTATTTACTGGTAGACTGGGCCATCTCAAAGCATAGCCTCTGCATTTAAAGTAGGATGGTCCATCTTCTTTGTTGGGAATATCTGATTGCCAAGAAGGAAAGGTTAGAACATATCCAAGGTTCAACCCTAGAAAAGAGCAATGTGGTTCAACATAATGCATCCTGATTTTTCTGCTCTGAGCAGAACCAGTTCAGGCCTGATTGGCCAGCTTTCTTTACCTGTGAGATCTCATAGTGTGGCAAGTTTACTCCATTGCTCACCAGCTTAAATAAGCCCATATCTGCACTGAATTGAATCCTTCTGTATAGATTTTAATATTTTCCCCTAGTGTTGATCCAAGACCCTTATAGTAAGAACAACCCAAAACAGTGCTAATAAAGTAGTCCTAATATTGATTATCACTGTTTTGGAGTTGTTCTATAAAACTGAATCAACAAAAAAAGTAATAAAATCTATACAGAAGGATTCAATTCAGTGGATATGAACATTTAAACACTGGTGAACAATGGATAAACTTGCCGCACTATGGTGGGTAAAAAAGCTGGCCAATCAGGCTAGACTGGTTGCCTTCAGAGCAGAAAATCAGGTTTGCAGACACGTTGCTCTTTTCTAGGGTTGAACCTTGGATATGACCCAATCAGATATTTTTAATAAAGAAGATGGACCATCCGATTGTAAAAATATTTGCTTATCAGCAAAATATAGATATAGACTGAAAAATAACAGAATAATAAACAACACTCAAAACATATTAGCAATCCTGATGCACAATAAATGAATGAATTGCTTGCGCTTTGTATTTTAGTTGCCCATCATTGCTTATAGCTGCTTACTACTGCCCAGTAACTGGAATATAGATGAAGACCAAAATGATAATTGTAAAATTAAAAATGTATTTCATCCAAGACTACCAGGATGTACTTGAGATAAATGCTGTTAAAGGGAAGGCTGAAGACTCAGCCTTGTTTTTCAATATCCTGCCTGCTGCTACCTGGTAGGTGCTCTAGCTGTCAGGATGTCAGTCCCAGGGTGGGAGCCTTCTGGGGTCAAACAGAATCACTGGTGACCTGCATGCAAAATCTTTATTGGCAGGGATTCTTGGAGAGGTTGATCCTTGTTTTAATCGCAGATGGCTTCTAAGCTAGCTCTAGTGAAGAACATTGTTGCCGCAATATCATATGTCACTAGTAACTATATGCCCAATATCAGTGTCGATGTCCGCCCCAATCTGAAAGTATAACTTCTATAAAGTTGTGTATTATCCCGAGCTTTGCTGGTCATCTGTGCTCTAACCTGTCATGATGGCCCGCCTCTCCCGGTTATGCCGGTGGGTTTGCCTGATAGTTCAGCCGAACTACAGATAGTTATTGAACCGCGGCATTACGAACTTACACTTGAGGCTACACCACCCCGTAGGCTAGCCGGTTGCCCATTATTATTCATCTCTTCCTTCTACTATTGAGCCTGAATCTTGGGGTATTGTTTTCTTGATTACCCCCAAAAATCTGGACTTTCCAACTTTCTTGGGCCGTTGAGGACATAGGCTTCCCCTGCAGGCCCTTTTAAACCCAGATACCTGAAATAGCCAACGTTTAGATACCCCGTAACACTCTGTTCCCCAAACCTCTGGGGGATGCCAGAGCAATACTCGAGCTTTAAAATCAGTGGGCCTGTCTCTCACCCCTGCAGAAGTTATGATCCATCCATCTTGGGGCCAGATAGAAGAATTCCTGGAGCAGGTTTGGCCTGGGTTGAAACTGCTCTACCAACTCTCTCCAGGGATTCCAGGTATGTCTATCGGGCCCATCCTTTATAGTCGCAGCACACGTTGGAGAGCTGGCGCTAGTTTGAGGTTGGCTAAATCCGGGTCCCCGGCCCCCGCCGCGAGAGTCCCCAAGCGTGGTCTTCTGCTGGGGTGTGTGGCGAGCGCTAATTCCTGGTCTGCAAGTGAGCATATCCCCCAGGTTTAGCCAAGTGCTAGAACACTGATTGGAAAAGTCAATCCAGCAGGAATTGAACCCTGACGAGCTTTTTCATTGTCAGCAGAAGTGTTGGCGGCAGGAAGCAAAAGTGAAGTGAACTGAAATTAACTCAACGAAATACGCAGAAAATCTGGCATTATGAAATGGTGCAGGTTTGCGAGGCCTGATTTAAAGAGAGGGTGTGACAGAGCACAGTGTATCAAGATGCATAGATAAGGGAGGTAGCTGGATCCAATTTGATATAAGGGAATTTAATTGGCATGGGTCCACAACTCGATCTCGAGGACTGCATGTCAGGATCTTGAAAAAGAATTTTGAGCAGAAATTCAGAAACTAACAATATTGAAAATCTCGTGCAGATATCTGATAAACGGTGTGGAAAAGATAACTATTGTTAAGAATATCATTCTACTGTGAAATCCACGTGGTACGAAGAAACACACCGCTAGTGTGCTCTCCCTGGCTGACAAGCTAGCAGTCTCTTAAAGGCGCCGCCGGGCTCTGTAGGCTGTTGCCTCCTCCCGCCCGGGGATCTGGTTTGAGATGGTCAAGGTGAAGAGTTGGTGCAAGTCCCTTCCCCACTTGAACTATTCTCTGCACCTGCCATCTGCAACTGGGTGTAGATTTAGGTCTCTAAACAA